>JANJGN010000037.1:8702737-8725236 GCA_026770705.1 Isurus oxyrinchus | reverse complement strand
AAAAATACCTAGGCCTCTCGATCTAGACTCTGCAGGTAAGAGAGGCGCCTCTGCAGAACTCAACGCCGAGCCCTAGTTGGTGGGAGGGGTGGGTGGGGGGGGGGGGGTGGGGGGGTGGGTGGGTTTTGGAAATTGGAAACACAATATCTCAAAACATGATTCATTCTTGTAATGCAGCGCAGCCAATCCGATGTGGAAGGAAGATTAGGAAGCTGGGTCAACAGAAAGGTTAAGAGAGATGGCAAAGATATTTGCCTGCCATTGAACAGGGGGCTCGGTTCACAAATAGCTGCACTGAGATCAGCCACTTAAGGGACTCCTGCCATTGAGGCTGCAGCTCAAGTCCTCGGCACCACTGCAGATCGCTCGGTGCGTTCACTTATCCTGCACCCCACTCGCAGAGGCTGCTCCTCATGAGGGCCCGGGTGGAGGGGGCGAATGTCGGGGGTGGTGGGGGGGGGGGGGGCTCTGCTCCCGGGAGGTGCCCCCTTGCACCCATCCCTGCGTGTGCCCAACCCAGAGCTTTGGCGGGCGTACGCGGCTAAGTCAACGCCCTCCCGCCGCACGATCCAGAATATCTGCTGCTCCCCTCCCTCCCCCACCACCACCCCCATCCCCACTCACCCCCCAGCCCCGATTCCTAGATCTTGCTTTGGGTTTTGAAAGCGCGGGCTTGTTGTGTACGGGGTGGGGTCTGTACACTGCCTATTACTGTCCGGATTGAGCGTTTGAAATTTGGTATTCTTGTGTTTGTCCTGATGCGAGCAAGACAGAAAGGTTTGGTAACTTGTCTCTCTTTTCAGCAATATTCAATTTTCAAAGTGTGGTTCTATGTGGAAATAAATAAAACTGGCGTTAGGGTGGTGAGGTAAAAGCAGTGTTTGCTGCAGAAACTGGCTCAAGTCAGCAGCCACGTTATTTGGTGAATTTTGAACATGTTGGACCAGCACTGAGGTACACAGGAGGCAAATAACACAACAATCGACATTTACTTAATTAAAACAGAGATTGATAGAATGACTCAGCAGGTCTGGCAGTGTCTGTGGAGAGAGAAACAGAGTTAACATTTCAAGCCTAATACGACTCTCCTTTGGAAGTGACACTGCGGTCTCGAAGCGTTACCTCCGTTTCCCCTCTCCACTGATGTTGCCAGACCTGGGGACTCGAAATCAAGTTCTGTCGAAGGGTCATGAGGACTCGAAACGTCAACTCTTTTCTTCTCGCCGATGCTGCCAGACCCTGCTGAGTTTTTTCCAGGTAATTCTGTTTTTGTTTTGAGTTTCTCACAGGATTTCTCCGTTTTTTATTTCCGATCTCCCAGCACCCGCAGGATTTTGCTTTAATTGTGGACTTTTACTTAACCACCGGCTCTCCCTTTTGGGACGGATTCATTCGCTTCAGTCACTCTGTAGGCTCGTAGACGTTTACAGCACAGAAAGGAGGCCATTCGGGCCATCCTGTCTTGTGCTGGTCAACAAAGATCTGACTACACGAATCCATAAGACATTGGAGCAGAAATTAGGCCATTCAGCCCATCGAGTCTGCTCCGCCATTCAGTCATGGCTGATAAGTTTCTCAACCCCATTCTCAATCCATTTTCCAGGGCTTGGCCCATAGCCCTGGAGGCTATGGCAACGCAAGTGAATATCTAAATACTTCCTAAATGTTACGAGAGTTTCTGACTCAACCACCCTTTCAGGCAGTGAGTTGCAGACTCCCGCCCGCCTCCCTCTTTCCTGCTGGTTTCCCTCTTCATCCGACACTTGCTGCCCTCAGCGCGGGTCCCAAGCGGCTACTCATCACCCGCTGTGCTCTCCAGCTTAACATCAGCTCCCGGTCGGATTGAGGATTCTCAACCTCGTCTTCAAATCCCACCGTGGCCTCCCTCCCTTCCTATCTCTGTGACCGCACCCCCCCGCCACCCCGCCCCTCCACCGCCCTCTCAGGGGCAATTGGGGATGGGCAATGAATGTTGACCTACCCAGCCAGGCCCGCATCCCGTAAATGGAGAATAAAAGGAAAAAACCTTCCTCCCGCTCCCCTGAGCTCTCGGTGTTCGGTTCACCAATGGCTTCTTGCACATCCGATCCCCCATCGCTCCACCATTGGCTTCCGTGCCTTCAGCTGCCTGGGGGTCCCTGAGCTCTGGAACGCCCTCCTAAACCTCTCTGCCTTTCTCCTCCATTAAGACGTTCCTCCAAACCCAACCTCTTCGACCAAGCTTTTTGGTCTCCCTATCCTAATATCTCCTTTCACGGACCTTGTATCAAAACTTTTTTCTGATTATGTGCCTACAGATTAGGGTTGCCAACCCTCCAGGATTGGCCCTGGAGTCTCCAGGGATCGAAGGTCAATCTCTAGGACACTACTGAGTGCGACCCTGGAGAAAAATCATCGAGGGAGGTGGGGGGTTGGTGGGGGGACATTTAAAAAAATAGTTTTTTATTTTTAAATTCTCTTTGGACATTTCTCTTTACCAGATTTAAAATATTGAAAATGGGGGAAAGAGGTGTTTGGGCTGACAATCAATCATCCAGTTGGGTAATGAGTCTTTTGGCATTCCAGTTGGCCTGGGAAGGTCGTAGGTCACAAGGATGGATGTGTTGGCCATTGAATGGCTGGTGCGTGGGGGCAACTCATGTGATGAAACCTCCAGGAATACATTTAATCAGAGTTGAATCACCTTGGCATGTTTTATGACCTTAAAAGGTGCTATATAAATGTTGTCCTTGTAGCTCACCTGTGAACATACATGCAAAGCGTTAGGGTTTCAGCATGATGAACACACACAAGACCGATTTGTTCTTGCCCAAGATACGCACACACACGGCTTTCCAGTTAAGCATCACTCCTTTGCTGTTGTCAAAGAAACAAGAGCCTGGCTCTTGCCCAGTTCTTGATGATGTGATAACATTCCTGCCAGTCCGGTTAGAGCAACTTCAATGGAGTAACCCTCATCCCGCACCCTCCACCACCGACACACAGGGGCAGCAGTGTGTGTACCATCTACAAAATGCACTGCAGCAACTCACCAAGGCTCCTTCGACAGCACCTTCCAAACCCACGACCTCTACCATCTAGAAGGACAAGGGCAGCAGACACATGGGGAACGACCACCACCTGCAAGTTCTCCTCCAAGTCGCTCACCATCCTGACTTGGAACATATCGCCATTCCTTCACTGTCGCTGGGTCAAAATCCTGGGAACTCCCTCCTTAACAGCGCTGTGGGTGTACCTACACCACATGTCGCTGGGTCAAATCCTGGAACTCCCTCCCTAACAGCACTGTGGGTGTACCTACACCACATGTCGCTGGGTCAAAATCCTGGGACTCCCTCCCTAACAGCACGACGGGTGTACCTACACCACAGGGACTGCAGCGGTTCAAGAAGGCAGCTCACCACCACCCTTCTCAAGGGGGCAATTAGGGATGGGCAACAAAATGCTTTGGCCTTGCCATGCCGAGTGCTTCCCACATCCACTTCCCTAAGGCCACCAACCCTCACCCCCTGTTCTCTTTGGACATAGTTATCTGTTAGTGGTAAAAAGAAATGTTGGAAATGGATTTTTAAAAAGGCTGTTTGATGGATTTTCAAGAGTAAACCAATCGGGTTTGGAGTTTCAGGTCCCCTCAGTGGTGGGTATGGAGGGGGGACGAGCGCCTTCCTGGGTGTGTCTGCAGCATCATAAAAGCCAAAAGCAGCCACAAATTACTTACGGGCTCTTGAACTTATTAAGGAAGCCTTGTTGTTTTTAAAGAAATACAAAGCAAGGGCACTGAGCCGAAGATGGCTGATAATGTAAAGTGACAACTTTCTGGAAGATTGCTGTGTGGATTATGCTGACTGGCCTGTCCTGAGAGAACATGGAATGTCACACCTGTAAAGGTGTCATGGCCTTCTTCAAGCAGGGACGCCTAAAAGGGAGATAGGAAAGATGCAAAAGACTGAACTTTAATCTCCTGTGGTTGCAGAGACAAAAGACTGATGGCCACATCTCAGCAATCATCTAAAAATCTATCTCCTGTTGATTGATATTTCAGAATGTCTAAAATGGTTGGCGATCAAAGAAAACAGACTCTGGGGGCAAAGCATGGTTCTTACCCCACCCCCCCCCCCTTACAGAAATACACAGGGAAAAATGGGTTAAAAAGCTAGCTGCAGAGCATGTTAGCGTGCTGTGAGAGTGAAAGCACAAGAAGATCAACTAGTCACCCACGCCGCTGCAGACAAAATCTCTGTCCCTCTCCCTCTTGCTGGAGACAAGTCAGCATAAGCCATAATCAAAATGGAAACAGGACAACTCCTTCAACCAACCTGCGGAAACACCTGCGGAAACAAATGTCTCCAAACCAACTGTTAAACTGCCAAAAGCAGCTCTACCAGAAACGCCCAACTCAATGGCTGCAACGTATCTCCATCTACACCTCATGGACAAGCCAAAGACTGATTTGTATATCCATTTTAACTTTTATTTTTGGACTCTTAACCGATGTGTGTGTGTCTGTGTGTGTGTGTTGCGTTTTCATTACTTTGTTCCCAGGTTCTTGGTAACTCCTTCTTTGACTCAAGAAAGCCTGGTTAAATTGGTTCCTTCTTAAACATAAATACATTTGGGCTGGGAAAAGGTATTACCGGGTGGGGTTGTGGGGGGGGGGGGGGGTGTGGGGGGTGGCGATGGGATTCCTTTCAATTAACCTTGCTGTGATGAATCGGGGGGCTGATGGAATAAAGAAGGGGAGCCAGCTCATTCCTCCTCATCCAGGAACATGAAAATTGGGGTCCCATTTGGGAAGTTAACAAGATGAGAGGACCTAGCCCAGGGGGCTGGTCAAATCAGAAGCCAAAGGCTGCCCTGTGAAGGGAATTGCCCCTCCATCCCCCTTCCCTCCACCTACCCCCCTCCTGCAACCTTTCACAGAGAGTGGTGGACTGGCTGCTGTCTCTGATTTCCATTTTCAGATTGAAAAAACGTTGGTGCGAGTGTGTGTCCATGTCAAAGTGCCCTCTCTCTTACTTACCCTCTATTGCAGCTTCAAGAGCCTGCCTTCCGCCCTTAATTAGACAGGGAACCTAGCTCCATGCCAATTAAGGGAGGTGGGGAGGGGCCTCGTCCACTGAAATCCCGAAGTTTCACTGATTTCACAGCCGGGTGGCGGGTTCTGGACCCTGAAACAGTCCCACACTCCTTGATGAAAATCCAGCCTGAATAGAGCCTGCTTTCCACTTGGCACAGGAGGGATGGTATGCCCAGGGGATGAACCAATGGCAGGAGTGTGGGGGGGTGGTGGGGGGGGTCGGGGGGGTGGGGGGGGGGGGGTGGTGTGTGAGGCCGTTTGGAAACATGCAGGGAAACTTCCAAGGGTTTATCCAATCAGAGCTGGCAACATTAGCGTCAATTGGGTGTCAAAAGGTGGCTCACTAACATCTTTCAGATGTCTACATATTTGCACTTGCCGCCAGGGCGAGACAGAGGTTGAGCAGGAGTCCCAGGTGATTGTTACCCATTCTATTCCACTGGGGGGAGATGCTGGCATTGTGGTATTGCCAGTAGACTAGTAATCCAGATATCCAGGCTAATGCTTTGGGGACATGGGTTCAAATCCCATCACGGCAGCTGGTGGAATTTAAATTCAATTAACAAACCTGGAATCTTAAGCTAGTCTCAGTGATGGTATCATCGATTGTTGTAAAAACCCATCTGGTTCACTAACATCCCTTTAGGGAAGGAAATCTGCTGTCCTTACCCGGTCTGGTCTACATGTGACTCCAGACCCACAGCAAGGTGGTTGACTCAGCTGCCCTCTAAAATGGTCTAGCAAGCCACTCAGTTCAAGGGCAATTAGGGAAGGGCAACAAATGCTGGCCTTGTCAGTGATACCCAGGTCCCATAAAGAAAAAAAAATATAGAGTAGCTTTGAGGCCAACTGTACCATCCCAATGCCCACAACACAGGCCAACGTTTCTTTAAGTGCAGCCGAACGGGTGTATATTCTCTGGAGTTTACAAGGAAGAGGGGTGATCTCATTGAATGACACTCGTACAGGGTTTGACGGGGTCGATGCTGAGAGGCTGCCTCCCCCTGGCTGAAAAGTCAAAAATACAGGAGTCACAATCTCAGGATAAGGCGTTGGCCATTTGGATTGAGATGAGGAGAAATGTATTCACTCAGGGGTTTGGAATTCTCTACCCCACACAGCTGTGGATGCTCACTCGCTGAATATATTCAAGGCTGAGATCGATGGGTTAAGAACACAAAGAATACAAGAAACCCGAGGAGACCATTCAGCCCTTCAATCCTGCTCCACCATTCAACGCAATCATGGCTGATCTTCTATCTCGACTCCAGCTTCCTGCATTATCCCCACGTTCCTTAATTAAGGGAATGGTGGGATATGGAGAGAAAGCAGGAATTAAAAACACATTTCCTAAATTTGGAGATGACACTAAATTGGGGAGAGGTGGGGTGGGAGGCCAATGCTCTGGGAGACTGCAACAAATTAAAGGAGGAGATTAATAAACTCACAGAATGAGCAAGTAATTGGCAAATGAAATTCTCACAAATAGATGTGAGGTGGTACATCTGGGTAGGGAGAATAGGGAGGTCACTTATTACTTGGAAGATGCGAGTCTAGGTGGGATAGAGGAACAAAGGGATCTCGGTGTACAAATACACCAATCACTACAAGTTTCACCAGTTAGCAAGGACGTTAAAAAAAAGAAAAAAACTAACACTAGGCATTATTTTTAGAAGGATAGAATTGAAAAGTTATGCTAAACCTGTATCGAAGCTCGGTTAGACCACACTTAGAGCACTGTGCGCAGTTCTGGTCGCCGTTTTATAAAAGGGATAGAGGCACTGGAGAGGGCGCAGAGCAGACTTACAAGGATGATCCCAGAAATGGGTGGGTATACATATCAGGAAGGAGGGTATATCAGGAAGGAGGGTATATCAGGAAGGTGGGTATACATATCAGGAAGGAGGGTATATCAGGAAGGTGGGTATACATATCAGGAAGGAGGGTATATCAGGAAGGTGGGTATACATATCAGGAAGGAGGGTATATCAGGAAGGTGGGTATACATATCAGGAAGAAGGGTATATCAGGAAGGTGGGTATACATATCAGGAAGGAGGTGGTCCTGTGGCACAGTGGGTAGCGACCCTGCATCTGAGACAGAAGCTCTGGGTTCAAATCCCACCCCAGGACTTCATGGCCAAGGAAGGTGTGTTCATAACACAGACAAACAGGTTGAGTCTCAACCTAGAAATCCTTTCAAGACACAACAGTGACAGGCAGTTAAGAGTGGGAGAGATTCCTTGTCAGCCATGTGATGGAGAGAACATTAGAGCCACTACCATCACTAACCACAGCACCAGACTATCACATGCATGGAAAAGCACATAAGAATTCAGATTCCTCAAGTGAACTGTAACACTAATGCACACGTGAAACAGGCTTGGTCTCTTTATCATTGAGAAAGTAGAAGGCTGAGGGGGTGAGCTAATGGAGGCCTTTGAAATTCTGAAAGGTTTTGATAGAGTGGATCCTCTTGTGGGGAAGAGCAGAACTGGAGGCCGTCAATATAAGATGGTCACCGAGAAATCCAATCAGGAATTCGGGAGAAACTTCTTTACTCAGAGAGTGGGGAGAACGTGGAACGCGCTCCCACAGGGAGTGGTTGAGGTGAATAGTGTAGATACGTTTAAGGGAAAGCTAGATAAGCACATGAGGGGGAAGGGAGTATAGAGGGTTACGATGGTAGGTTTAGATGAGGAAAGTTAGGAAGAGGCTCGAGTGAAGTGTAAATACCAACATGAACTGATCGGGCCAAGTGCTGTATATATTATGTATAAAAGTAGAGTTGAAGTGGCAGGTCGGTCCTGACCTTATTGAATGGTGGAGCAGGCTCGAGGGCCAAAGGGCCTTCTCCTGCTCCTATTTCTTATGGAATACGCTCCAGAATCAATTCCTTTTGGGTCTTTATGGCAAATGAGCAAATACAAGGCACAGACGAGGAGGTTAATATTGCGTAAAACCTCGTGCGGTTTTCCAACTAAAAATGCTTTTAATCACTTGAAAATTGCAGGAGGAAATGTGACTGCTCTGGGGACCAGTGTCAGCAAGATCAACTGTGATTCCACAGTTCCAATTTGCAGTAATTAGGATTATTCACTCAGGAAATGGCAGGAACAGGGGCTTGTGGAAAATGATGGTAAATTATAGACTAATCTGTGAGGGGAAATGGCACCAATTCAAAGCACTTGCTCTCGGTTCTCGGGACCCATGCCAAGCGAGTACCTGGTAGTGTTTATCAGATAACGCAAGAGAACCTCCCCATTCAGTTGCTGCCCACCAACCCTCCCCCCCCCAACCCCGTGCACTCGGAAGAGTTTGATCTGGTTAAACATGAGGTAATCCATTTGGGGAGAGCTCACAAGGCAAGGGATTGCGCAATAAACAGGAGGGTACTGAGACGCGTAGAGGGACGGAGGGACATACGACATAGGAGCAGGAGTAGGCCGCTCAGCCCCTCGAGCCTGCTCTGCCATTCAATAAGATCATGGCTGATCTGGTTTCGCCCACCCCACCCCCACCCGATATGCTTTGACTCCCTTGTTGGTCAAGAATCAATCCACCTCTGCCTTAAAGTATCCATTGACCCTCTCTCCAACGCTCTCATCCGGGGAAAAGATTTCCAAAGCTCCCTGACCCCCTGAGAGAAAAAAATGTCTCCTCATCTGCGTTTTAAACGGGAGCCCCCCCTCTTTTTGAACTGTGTGTCCCCCCCCACCCACTAGTTCTAGTCTCTCCCACAAAGGGAGGTCTTTTCAGCACCCACCCTGTCAAGCCCCCTCCAGATCTTATAAGTTTCAATAAGATCACCTCTCGATCTTCTGAACTCCAATGGGTAGAGGCCCAACCTGAAAGATAAACACCCCGATCCCAGGTATCAGTCGAGTCTACAAGCCCACAGGTCCCTGAAGGTGGCTGGACAGGTACATAAGGTGGTCAAGGAGGCATTAAAGATACTTGCCTTTACTAGCTGGGGCCTAGAGTATAAAGAGTAGAGAGGTTATGCTAGGCCTATAAAAAGACACTAGTTAGGCCGCAGCCTGAAGTACAGAATGCAGTTGTGGTCACCGCATGAAAGATGTGATTGCACACGAGAGGGTCCAGAGGAGGTTTATGAGGATGTTACCCGGACTTGGGACTTATAGTTACGAGGAACGATAGGATTGGCCGGGGTTGTTTTCTTTGGAACAGAGGGGGCTGCGGGGTTGACCTAACTGAAGTGTACGAAATTATGAGGGGTCTAGACGGAGTGAACAGGAAGGCCCTGTTCCCCTCAGTTGAGCTGCGCACAGGTAAGGGGTAGGGAGGGGATTACAGGGGAAATTATTTTCACTCAGAGTGGAGGGGCGGGTTGGTGGTAGGGGGGCGGTGGGGGGGCGGTGGGGGGGGCCTGGAACTCACTACCTGAAAGGGTGGTGGAAGCAGAAACCCTCTTCACATTTAAAGAAAAAACATTTGGATAGGCGCTTGAAGAAGCCAAAACTTACGAGGCTAAAGACCAAGAGGTGGAAAGCTGGATGAGGCAGGATGGTCGCTTGTTGGCCAGTGTGGACACAAGGGTCACATGGTTTTCACGTAGAGACAGACTATGGCTCACTAGCTTTTTGAAGAGAGCCATACAGACTCAAAGGATGCAAACTTTAAGCTCAAATCTGAGGCGGGGCGGTGGCTTTTTCTCCGCGGTAGCTGTAGGGTGTACAAGTGCGTCCTTGGGTAAGCAAGGTGGAGACGGCTGTCCCACTAGGGTTCCTGTTCCAAATCACTCATCAAAAGGCCTCTGCTGGAAAGGAAGAGCATATGAACATAAGAAATGGGAACAAGAGTAGACCATTCGGCCCCTCGATCCTGCTCTGCCATTCAATACGATCAGGGCTGATCCTTTTGTGTTTCGAGTTCCACGTTCCCATCTACCCCCCACCCCCCCCCCCGATAACCTTTGATCCCCTTGCCTAACAAGAATCTATCTACCTCCGCCTTAAAAATATTCAGTGACCCCGCCTCCACCGCCTTCTGAGGCCGAGAGTTCCAAAGTCGCACGACCCTCTGAGAGAAAACATTTCTCCTCATCTCTGTCCCTAAAAGGGCGACCCCTAATTTTAAAACAGTGACCCCCTAGTTCTGGACTCACCCACAAGAGGAAACATCCTTTCCACATCCACCTTGTCAAGGCCGTTCAGGATCTTGTACACTTCAATCAAATCACCCCTCACTCTTCTAAACTCCAGTGGAAACAAGCCCAGTCTGTCCAACCTTTCCTTATAAGACAACCCACTCATTCCAGGTATCAGTCCAGGAATCAAGCCGCCTCTGAACCACTTCCAGTGGACACTGTGGCGAGATCGGCACTTGGTAACTTTGTCTTCCACTGTTGACAGATAGGACCTCATCGCTCAGAAGCGATCATTGCCAGCAAAACCGTATCCCCATCCTGGTCACCGAGAGAAGAGAGGAACTTGGTGAATTCAGAATGGAGGCCGTTTCCACCAAGAGAGTCAGAAGACTTTTGCATTTCTCCAGTGCCCCTTTTCAGCCTCAGGACCACTCAGAGCGCTGCACAGGACCACTCAGGACCACTCAGAGTGCTGCACAGGACCATTCAGGACCACTCAGAGCGCTGCACAGGACCACTCAGGACCACTCAGAGCGCTGCACAGGACCACTCAGGACCACTCAGAGCGCTGCACAGGACCACTCACGACCACTCAGAGTGCTGCACAGGACCACTCAGGACCACTCAGAGCGCTGCACAGGACCACTCAGGACCACTCAGAGCGCTGCACAGGACCACTCAGGACCACTCAGAGCGCTGCACAGGACCACTCAGGACCACTCAGAGCGCTGCACAGGACCACACAGGACCACTCAGAGCGCTGCACAGGACCATTCAGGACCACTCAGAGCGCTGCACAGGACCACTCAGAGCGCTGCACAGGACCACTCAGGACCAATCAGGACCACTCAGAGCGCTGCAGAGGACCACTCAGGACCACTTAGAGTGCTGCACAGGACCACTCAGGACCACTCAGAGCGCTGCACAAGACCACTCAGAGCGCTGCACAGGACCACTCAGGACCACTCAGGACCACTCAGAGTGCTGCACAGGACCACTCAGGACCACTCAGAGCGCTGCACAGGACCACTCAGGACCACTCAGAGCACTGCACAGGACCACACAGGACCACTCAGGACCACTTAGAGCGCTGCACAGGACCACTCAGGACCACTCAGAGCGCTGCACAGGACCACTCAGGACCACTCAGGACCACTCAGAGCGCTGCACAGGACCACTCAGAGCGCTGCACAGGACCACTGAGGACCACTCAGGACCACACAGAGCGCTGCACAGGACCACTCAGGACCACTTAGAGCGCTGCACAGGACCACTCAGAGCGCTGCACAGGACCACTTAGAGCGCTGCACAGGACCACTCAGGACCACTCAGAGCGCTGCACAGCCAATGAAGTTACCTCTCAAAGTGCAGTCACGGTTGCGCAAGGCAGCCAATTTGCGCACAGCATGCTCCCACAAACAGCAACATGAGGATGGCTGAATCATCTGTCTTATCTTAACCGTAGTTGGTTCGAGGTTCAGTAATGCACCCGGGACACCGGGGAGAACTTCCCAACTCTTCTTCAAAATTGCACCATGGGATGTTTTTTAACGTCCACCTGAGAGGACAAGCGGGGGCCTCGTTTTAATGTCTCAAAACAACACCAGGCTACAGATAACAGACTTATTTACAGATCAGGTACTATGTTTGCACAGAAGCAGATAGAAACAACGAGTTAATGATGGCTGAAACACATATCAAGTATTATAGATAGAAACAGTCGACATGACTTTGAGATTCCTTCAGTCTGAATGTTTGACATGTCACTGTTCCCTTGACCTGAGCTATCTAAACAGCCAATTTTTTTTTTAACAACTTGCTTTTATGTCCAGTGTTTCACAACCTCAGGGCAATATAGACGGGCTGGCAAGATGGACAGAGCAGTGGTAATGGAATTTAATCCTGAGAAGTGTGAGGTGATGCATTTTGGGAGGATTAACATGGCAAGGGAGTACATAATGAATGGTAGGAGCCTAGGAGGTACAGGGTATCAGAGAGACCTTGGTGTACATGTCCATAGATCACTGAGGGCAGCAGCACAGGGAGCTAAGGTGGTTACGAAGGCACATGGGATACTTGCCTTTATTAGCCGAGGCATAGATACAAGAGCAGGGAGGTTATGTTAGAGCTGTATAAAATGCTAGTTAGGCCACAGCTGGAGTACTGTGTGCAGTTCTGGTCGCCACACTATAGGAAGGATGTGATTGCACTGGAGAGGGTGCAGAGGAGATTCACCAGGATGTTGCCTGGGCTGGAGCGCTTCAGCTATAAAGAGAGACTGGATAGGCTAGGGTTGTTTTCCTTAGAGCAGAGAAGGCTGAGAGGGGACCTGATAGAGCTATACAAAATTATGAGAGGCATAGATAGGGTAGATAGGAAGAAACTTTCCCCTTAGTGGAGGTGTCAATAACCAGGGGGCATAGATTTAAGGTAAGGGGCAGGAGGTTTAGAGGGGATTTGAGGAAATATTTTTTCACCCAGAGGATGATTGGAATCTGCTGCCTGAGGTGGTGATAGAGGCAGGAACCCTCACAACATTTAAGAAGTATTTAGATGAGCACTTGAAAAGCCATAGCATACAGGGCTACGGGCCAAGTGCTGGAAAATGGGATTAGAGTAGATAGGGGCTTGATGGCCGGCATGGACACGATGGGCCGAAGGGTCTGTTTCTGTGCTGCATAACTCTATGACTCTATGACCCCAAATCGCTTTGCAAAAAGAAAGCACTTTTTACCTGAAGTAACTGTTGTAATGCAAAGAAAGTCAGCAGTCAATTTGCACACAGCAAGATCCCACAAGCTGCAGTAGAATCAATGACAGAAACAACAGCTCCAGTGGGTCAAGCGGCATCTGCAGGCAAAGGAAGCTGGGGGCTAATCAATAGTCACATTGCTTGAGCGATAAAATATTAAGGAGGACAGTGGGAAAACTCCCCTCTTGCTCTTCTCCCAGTGGTAACCGTGGGATCTTTTGTGCCCGCCTGAGAGAGCTGACCAGGGCCTCGGTTTAATATCTCCTCTGAGAGATGGCACCTCTGACAGTGCAGCACTCCCTCAGTACTCAGCTGCCGTCCTTTGGAAGAGATGTGCTGTCTCAGGTGGGGCTCAAAACAAAAATCCCACTGTGCCTACCAGTCGAAGGAAAGCGGGGGGGGGGGAGGAGGGGTAGTTCTTATTACCTCAACATCAAGCCAGTTGTTGAGATATGAGGCTAGACACAAATACTTTTCTTGAGAATAGGCTTATTCACAGAATACAGCATAACATATGTCTGCTTCTGCCCTACTAACCCAGTGTCCCGACAGTCTCTCTTTATTAGTGCTCTAGGTACTTGATTAAACACTACCCTTCACCAAGGGTATTTTATCAAAATAACTAACTTACAATTAACAGTTCTCCCCAGTGTCCTGGGCCAATACTTAGAACTCAATCAGCAGCACATTGGACAGTATCTCACTGTTTTGCTGTGCCTAAATCACATACTTGCCTTTGAATAGCGCCTTTCACGCAGTTAAGTGCCCATGGCGCTTCACCCAGCAGTATATTAGGCCATGTATCAACACATCTGCGGCACCATAAAACAGCAGCTTCTTAAACTAATGATTGTGGTAAAAGAAGGCTCTTTGGTTGGGGGGGGGGGGGGGTGGGGGGGTGGTTGCGGGTGGTGAGGGGCCAAAGAGCATGTGGGACAGGCACAATTCTTGAGTCCTGTTCCTCTCACACTCTGATCTCTCGGCATGTGTGCATTGGAAGAAGTTGATATTTCTCCCATTTATTATTTAGGGTGAGGGGGGGTGGGGGTTGTTGTGTTGGCGGACTTAGGGGAGTGGGGGGTGCAGAGCAGAAGGACAGGGAGAGGGGGGGGAATCATACCGCAGGATGTTATGCTCAGTAAACAGGGCACATTCGCATTGCTGTAGACTGTTCCAATATGTGGATCGGCCCTGGGTCCCGCGCTTTACGAAGGATATGAAGGTATTACAGAGCAGGCAGAACAGATCCACGAGGTATTTCAGTTCTGTAGGTTGGTTGGCAAAGTTGGGGCTTGTTTTCCTTGTAGGAGAGGAGGCCGAGAGGACGTTTGACAGAGGTGTTCAAAATCATGGGCGGAGGCCAGAGGGGGTGGTGCCTAGACAGAGTGGATGGGGAGAAACTGCTCCCATTGGCGGAGGGATCGAGAATCGGAGGGCACAGGTTAATTTGCAAATGAAACCATGGAGACGAGAGGAGAAGCTTTTTCCCACGCAGCGAGCGGTCAGGATCTGAGAGTGAGGTGGGGGTTTCAACCGAGGCTTTCAAAAGGGAATTGGATTGTTATCTGGAAAAGGAAGAACGTGCAGGTTTACGAGGAGAAGGCAGGGGAGTGGCACTGGGTCTTTTCCCCATTCGGAGAGCTGGCACAGACACGATGGGCTGAATGGCCTCCTTCTGTACTGGAACCATTCAGCAGTTCTTCTATGATTCCTTCTAACCCACTGGCGAACCCATAGGTTCAAAACGTTCACTTGATCACCATCCAACCAATCAAACCCGGACAGGCCAGAAACTATGATTATTATCATGATAGACATTTATTCATTTTCAGCGCACATGCAATAATAATGTGCTGCGGAGAATCAAACAACAGGAAAATCTTTGTGGAGAACAAACATTAGGTTAGCAGTGAGAGAAATTGAATGTACAAAACGATCAATCCTGATACCACCCCTCAGGTTATACCAAGTTACTTGAAGAAAAAAAATAAAAACAAAAAACTGCGGATGCTGGAAATCCAAAACAAAAACAGAATTACCTGGAAAAACTCAGCAGGTCTGCTGGGTCGAAGGGTCATGAGGACTCCTTTCTTCTCCGCCGATGCTGCCAGACCTGCTGAGTTTTTCCAGGTAATTCTGTTACTTGAGGAAAAAAATGGATTACACTTCACATTTTATTCACACACAAAAAAAAATTGTGAGAGAAAATTTTGTTACTTCAATATGTATGTAAGTACGTAGGCCATTCGTCCCAGCGGTTTGCTGATCGATTGGCACTTCCTTCGGTCGTTCATAATAGGGAGAGTACGGAGAGTATGGAGTACGTGGTCAACCAGCTCACGCTTGCAAAACCCAAAACAAAATGTCGACTGCTAGATGTGTTTCAGCGAATGGGCACCACTTGCTGAGCAATCCTGAGTGTGCTAACAGTGCACTCCTCCTGACCCACCTCCTGACTCCCCAAAGCCTGTCCACCATCTACAAGGCACAAGTCAGGAGTGTGGTGGAATACTCCCCATTTACCTGGATGAGTGCAGCTCCCACAACACTCAAGAAGCTCGACACCATCCAGGACAAAGCAGCCCCGCTTGATTGGCACCCCCATCCACAAACATTCACTCCCTCCACCACCGACACACAGTAGCAGCAGTGTGTGTACCATCTACAAGATGCACTGCAGCAACTCACCAAGGCTCCTTCGACAGCACCTTCCAAACCCACAACCTCTACCATCTAGAAGGACAAGGGCAGCAGACACATGGGGAACACCACCACCTGCAAGTTCCCCTCCAAACCACTCACCATCCTGACTTGGAAATATATCGGCCCGTTCCTTTACTGTCACTGGGTCAAAATCCTGGAACTCCCTCCCTAACAGCGCTGTGGGTGTACCCACACCACAGGGACTGCAGCGGTTCATGAAGGCAGCTCACCCCCACCTTCTCAAGGGGCAACTAGGGATGGGCAATAAATGCTGGGCCTAGCCAGAAAAGCCCACATTCCATGAATGAAATTTTAAAAAAATAGCTACACTAACAACCAATTTAAGATAATCAGTCAAGCTAGTAACATGGCTCATTTATACTTGCTAGAACTAACATTCATTCTCTGCAAACAATGTATGTTCAAGCCTCGAGCTTATTTTGAATTACACAGGAGCTTGGGGAGTCTTTAGTTCCCTGTTGCTTTCCCAATGGCAACGCCTCAGCCAGTGGACATGCTAACCAATCAGCACGCTTCTCTCCTGTAGCATAAATTGTTATGGTCATTTGAAAACTGGCGTTCTTGCATTTGACCTGATGAGTGCAAGATGAAAAGCTTCAGTAACGTCTCTGTCTTTTCAGCAATATTCAACTTCGATAATCCCGACGCACCACTTACCCAGGATTGTGCAGCGTTATTAACCCGAAGCAAAACTCTCCCCTTTCTGCCTACGAACAGAGATCCTCAAATTAATTTAATATTAATTTCAGATCTACAATGATCAATGCTGATCATAAGCTATATCTAGAATATAAAGCTAGAGCGTGTTCTCCAGCCTTCACCCTTCCAACGCGAATCCCAATTCAAAGTGCAAGACAATACAGGAAGAGAAGTACCAGTGTCAGAATGTCTACAACCTCTCTGAATGAACGAAACCATTCTTTAACTAACATCTACTAAACATGGTCGCATGAGAGGTCAGACAGAAAAATGTGTTTTACACGACGTATAATGTTCCGGCCATCATAAAAGTGAATTCTAAGTTCTAACTTGGAAACGGGAGGAGGCCATTCAGCCCCTTGAACCTGCCCCTGCTCCTCAACAAGATCATGGCAGCTCTGTAGCGTGACTCCATTCACCCTCCTTTTCTCGTTATCCATTGCTGAGCAGCCAGCTATCATCCAGCTGTCTTGGAAGTTTCCCAGCATCCCTGGCCTTTTGGGGAAGGAGAACTCCTGGTGATTTCTACCACTCTCTGCTTTCCAATTTCAAGCCTGAATGGACTAGGCCTCATTTATCTTCTTCTCGTTGTTCAGTTCCCCTCATCCCGTGAATGGATTTTAAAAAAATAATCTGTCTCCACTGCTCTCGGTGGAGGGGGGGGGGTGGGGGGGGACCCTCTGAGGGGAGAAATTCCTCCTCATCTCCGTCTTAAATGGGAGACCCCTAATTTGAGACTGTGCCCCCACACCGCCCCCCCCCCCCCCCCAAAGTTATTCCCCTCCGACCCAATGGAACGCTCTTAAATAAAAGCGGAAAATGCTAGAAAAACTCAGCAGGCCTGTCAGCGTCCGTGGAGGGAGAAACAGAGTTAACGTCTTGAGTGCACAGGACTCGAGCTCTGAAGAAGAGTCATATTCGGATCTTCGACATCTGCAGTGTTTTGCTTTAATTTCAGTGAGGGAATGCTCTTAAAGCTTTAAGCGCCTCCAGCACCGTGTACAGTTTTGGTTTCCTTACTTAAGGAGGGGCACACTTGCATTGGAGGCAGTTCAGAGAAAGTTCACCTGGCTGATTCCTGGGACAAAGGAATTTGTCTTATCAGGAAAGGTTGAGCAGATTGGGCCTGTACCCATTGGAGTTTAGGAGAATGAGGGGTGACGTTATTCAAACATACAAGATCCTAAGGGTGGATGTTTCCCCTCATGGGGGAATCTAGAACACAGGAGGTGGGGTGTGGGGGGCACAGTCTCAAATTAGGGGTCTCCCATTTAAGATGGAGATGAGGAGGACTTTCTTCTCTCAGAGGGTCCCCCAGAGACCAGTGGAGGCTGGGTCTTCGAATATATTCCAGGCTGAGATAGACAGATTTTTTAAAAATTCATTCACGGGATGTGGGCTGCACTGGCTGGGCCAGCATTTATTGCCCATCCCTAGTTGCCCCTTGAGAAGGTGGGGGGTGAGCTGCCTTCTTGAGCCGCTGCAGTCCCTGTGGTGTAGGTACACCCACCGTGCTGTTAGGAAAGGGGTTCCAGGATTTTGACCCAGCGACAATGAAGGAACGGCCGATATATTTCCAAGTTGGGATGGTGAGTGGCTTGGAGGGGAACTTGCAGGTGGTGATGTTCCCATCTACCTGCTGTCTTTGTCCTTCTAGATGGTAGAGGTTGTGGGTTTGGGCGGTGCTGTCGGAGGAGCCTTGGTGAGTTGCTGCAGTGCATCTTGTAGATGGTACACACACTGCTGCTACTGCGCGTCAGTGGTGGAGGGAGTGAATGTTGAAGGTGGTGGGATGGGGTGCCAGTCAAGCGGGGCTGCTTTTGTACTGGATGGTGTCGAGCTTCTTGAGTGTTGTGGGAGCTGCACTCATCCAGGCAAGTGGGGAGTATTCCATCACACTCCTGCCTTGCTTTGATCGACAAGGGAGTCAAGAATTATAGGCGATGGACAGGAAAGTGGCGTTGAGGCCACAATCATTATTGAATGGCGGAACAGGCTAGAGGGGCCGATCGACCCACTCCTGGCCCTAATTCGTTACGTTCAATCAGGTCACCCCCCCCCCCCTCAAACTTCTCACCGTGAGCAGCATCGCCAATGGTTTTCAAATAAAGTAAAAGACATGAACAATGAACAAGCATTCACGCACTCAGACACCGGGAGATACCTGTTATTTACATCAAGGCTGGCTATCAGCAACTTAAAATCAGCCAGCTGAGCTAAGCCTGGATCAAAGAGCTCTTTATAAGAGTAAGATTAAGAAAAAGTAAACCATTTTGATCTCTTGATCACTGTCTGAATTCTAATTTAACATAAACACTCCAGTGAAACAGATGACTGTGTAATGACAGGATTGTAGAATGGTACGGCACAGGAGGAGGCTCTTCGGCCCAGTGTACCTGTGCTGGCTCTTTGGAAGAGCTATCCAATTAGTCCCACACTTCTTCCCCACCCCCCACCAGCCCTCCAAATTTCTCCTCTTCAAGTCGTGCCCCAATTCCCTTTTGCAAGTCACTACTGAAACTGCGTCCACCACCCTTTCAGACAGCAATACCGACAATACCGTCCGGGAATGTTTTGTCAGAGCTTAGTGCGTGGCAGACGGCAGCAAGGAACTCAGAGACCCCCTCCTCCCCCCCCCGACAGAGGTGGGTCGTGGTTCCCACCTCCGGGCGATTTTAAATCACCCTGCAGCCTCTCGCCAGACCAATCGGCCGCTGAGGGAACTTGGCCATCCGTTCGCCAAACAGAGCTGCGCCCTTCCCCTTCACTGCCCCTCTTACATTCTCCCTTCCCCGTTCACTGGTCACCCTCCCCCACTCCCTGCGGAATGAAAGAGGTCAGCCATGACGCCAAGGGCACTCGGTGTGGCGGGGCCGAGGGCGGTGGGTGGTGCCTAGTTTCCTGTTCGCTCACACTGGCTGGCAGCCTGTGAAAGCCAGGCTTGCGTTACCTTGGCCACCATCCTTTTCCCATTCAGCAGGCGGGCTTTTTACACGGAGAACGATAGCTACGTTTCATCTCCTGTCCACTCCCACACCCCCCCGCACCCCCCCCGCCCCCCCAACCGAAGTTGGCGATGGAGGATATTTGCTCATACAGGCCTCTGGTCCCTCGCTGTAATTCACAGACAGCAGGGCTGTTTGACTCCGAATGACGCGTTCACTGATGTTCACTCACAACCGGATGTCGGACCGTAGAACGGAGGCCATTCAGCCTCTTGTCACTGTGCCGGCTCGCTGCAAGAGAGCGACTCGGCTAATCCCCAACCCCCCCCCCCCCCCCCCCCCCCCCCCCCCCCGCTTCCCCCCCCGTAGCTCCCGGCTCAATCTTTAACTTGTTCTCCTGGAATGGGAATCCTGTGGCGAGTAACTCACCTCCTCTTGTTCTCCTGGAATGGGAATCCTGTGGCGAGTAACTCACCTCCTGACCCCCCCAGGGCCTGTCCGCCATCTCTGGTAACGGTCCGATTCCCTCTTAAGAGCGCCGCACGATGGACCCTGCCTCCACCACACTCTCAGGCGGTGCATTTCCAGATCCCAGCCGCTCGCTGCGTGGAAAAGGTTTCTCCTCCTGTCTCCATCGTTTCTTTTGCCAGTCACCTTAAACTGGTGCCCCCCCCACCCCCCCCCGCTTTCCGATCCCTCTGGAAGAGTTTCTCCCTGCCCCATTGCATCCGGACCCCTCGTGATTTTGAACCCAGCAATCAAATCTCCGCTTTCCCTCCGTTCCTCAAGGAGAACAGCCCCAGCTTCTCCAATCTATCCGCCTAACTGAAGCTCCTCGTCCCCGGAACCATCCTGGCAAATATTTTCTGCATCGTCTCCGATGCCCTCACATCCTTCTTTAAGCGTGGCTCCCGGTGTTAGACCAGTACTCCTGCTGAGGCCGCACCAGTGTTCATACAGGGTCACTGTAACTGCCTCGCTTTTGCACTCTCTCCCCCTCTTTAGAAAGCCCAGGGCTGATGCGTCAATGATACAAACACGATCCATATTCTCCACCCAATCCCACCAGTGAGGAAGACAGTCGTAACAATACTGGCACTGCCCTGAGCGGGCTTGGCAAGGGTCCCAGCATGGCTCAATGGGTAGCTCTCTTGCTCCTGATTCTGAAGGTTGCGAGTTCCAGACTCACTCTGGACACTTGAGCACGTCATCCAAGCAGGCACTCCCAGTGCCAGTACTGAGGGAGAGCAGCACTGTCAGAGGTGCCATCCATTGGAGGGGATGTTAAACAGAGGCCCCATCTACTCTCTCATGAGGATGTAATAGATCCCATGGAGGGAGGGGGAATGACAAAGCCACTGCTGGCACCAGAGTGCTTTGAGGGCCTGCCAGAGGAGAAAGAGGCCAGGGTTGCCTCTTCCAGATGAGGTGAAACTTTCCCTCTCGGGGGAACTCTGCTCCCACCCGCCTCTTCAGGAAGAGAATATTTTAAGGCATAGATTCTTGGTAAGCAAGGGGGCGATAGGTTATTGGGGGTAGGTGGGATGCAGCTTTGAGGTTACTATCAGATCAGCCATGATCTTCTTCAATGGCGGAGCAGGCTTGAGGGGGCCGAATGGCCTACACGTGCTCCTTGTTCATACTTCCCATCTGATGATATTAGCAAGGAAGCATCCATACGTCTGAGCGTGACATGAGGCCGTGATAGGTCTCGATGGTGATGGTCCCCAAAGCCGAATAGCCTCTTTTTTTAAAAAAAAAAAGCACGGGTACGTGGAATCAAAGGTAGGGCGTAGCCTCCCAGTACCCGTCACCCAGGAAACCGTGCTGCAGCAAACTGGGATGGAGACCTTCAGGAGAAGAGAGAGCAGGGACAGCGCAGCTGGCAAACAGATAAACCTCGGCAATCATGGGCTTCTCGCTGAACTTCGAGTGGCGGGATTTACGGAAAAGCCACCAGATCTTCCGGAATTACCTGGGGGGAGCGGGTGGCACTCAATGTTAAGATGTTGGCAGCAAACTGCACCCCCCCAACCCCCTCCTCCCCCCAACCCCCTCCTCCACCCCCAACTCCTCCACCCCCCCACCCCTCCTCCCCCCAACCCCCTCCTCCACCCCTAACCCCTCTTCCCCAACCCCCTCCTCCACCCCAACTCCTCCACCCCCCCACCCCTCCTCCCCCCAACCCCCTCCTCCACCCCTAACCCCCTTTCCCCCCACCTCACAACCTCCTCACAATTCATTCCTCCTCCCCCCACAAACCCATCCTAACCCCCACAACCCCTTCCTCCCCCCCACAACCCCTTCCCCCCCCCCCACAACCCCTTCCCCCCCCCACAACCCCTTCTCCCCCCCCACAACCCCTTCTCCCCCCCACAACTCCTTCCCACCCCCCTCAACCCCTTCCTCCCACCTCACAACCCCTTCCTCCCCCCCCACAACCCTCTCCTCCCCTCCTCACAACCCCTTCCTCCCCCCCTCACAACCCCTTCCGACCCCCCACAACCTCTTCCTCCCCCCCCCCACAACCCCAACCTCCCCCCCGACAACCCCTTCCTCTCCTGCCCCCCTCACAACCTCCCCTCCCCCCTCACAACCCCTTCCTCCCCCCCTCACAACCCTTTCCTCCCCCCCCGCCACAATCCCAGCCCCCCCCACAACCCCTTCCTCTCCTGCCCCCCTCACAACCTCCCCTCCCCCCAAGCCCCTCCTCCCCCACATAACCCTCTCCTCCCCCCCTCACAACCCCCTCCTCCCCCCCCAACAACCCCTTCCTCCCCCCTCACAACCCCTCCTCCCCCCCCCCCACAACCCCTTCCTCCCCCCCAGCCCCTCCCTCCCTCCCCCGCCCACCTCCAGCTGTTCCTCCCTCGTCCCACTCGCACTTCTCCCAGGCTGACAGTGGGCCGACGCCTGCCCCCACCCCCCCCCCCCCCCCCCACCCCCCTCCCTCCCTCCGCCCTGCCGACTGTGTTTGGGTTAAGCCGGAGTCGCTTGCCGGCTGTTTATTTTTCCAGCAGCAGGGGCTGATCTGTATCGGCGCTCCGGCAGGCCCTGCGCGCCGTGGGCTCTGTGGCAGGCTGGGGGCGGTGCCAAGTCGCCTCCCGGTTCCCCCCAGCCTGCCCCCCCAGCCCCCCCTCCCCCCCCCCACACAACCACACCCACCAACCCCCCCCCCCAACGCCGCCAGATC
>JANJGN010000037.1:8627011-8702637 GCA_026770705.1 Isurus oxyrinchus | reverse complement strand
ACCCTGGGAAGTGCTGAGGATCAGAGGGACCTTGGTGTACATGTCCACTGGTTCCTTAAGGTAGCGTGACTGGTAGATAAGGTGGTTAAGAAGGCATATGGGCTACTTGCCTTAATTAGCCAAGGCATAGAATTTAAGAGCAGGGAAATTATGCTGGAACTGTATAAAATGCTGGTTAGGCCACAGCTGGAGTATTGCGTTTAGTTCTGGAATGCTCATTATAGGAAAGATGTGATTGCACTAGAGAGACCGCAGAGGAGATTTACCAGGATGTTGCCTGATCTGGAGAGTTTTAGTTATGAGAAGAGATTGGATAGACTGGGGTTATTTTCCCTGGAGCAGAGAAGATTGAGGGGGGACATGATTGAGGTGTATAAAATTATGAGGGTCATAGATAGGGTAGACAGGAAGGAACTTTTCCCCTTGGTGGAGGGATCAATAACCAGGGGACATAGATTTAAGGTAAGGGGCAGGAGGTTTAGAGGGGATGTGAGGAAGAATTTTTTCACCCAGAGGGTGGTGGGGATCTGGAACTCACCGCCTGAAAGGGTGGTAGAGGCAGAAACCCTCATAATATTTAAGAAGTATTTGGATGTGCACTGGCGATGCCATGGCATACAAGGCTATGGGGGTAGTGCTGGAAAATGGGATTAGAATAGTTAGGTACTTGTTTGACCGGTGTAGACTCGATGGGCCGAAGGGCCTTTTTCTGTGCTGTACACCTCTATGACTATGACTAAATCTTCGGGTCGTCCCGAGGTTTGTGAAAGGCACCTTAGAAATGCTTGCAAGTCTTTTTTTTTTGACAGAGAATAAGCATTCCCTTTGCTAGTGGGTCAGTAACCATAGTCAAAAGATTTAAAATCATTGGCAAAAGACCTGAAGGGGAGATGAGGTGAAATATTTTCCCTCGAGAGTTGAGGGCATCTGCCTGAAAAAATGGTCGATAAATAATTTGAAAGACGGTGTTGGAAAGGCACTTGATAGGAGCTCACAGGGTTATGGACAAAAAGCAGAGAGCGTGGGGCGAATCCTGACTGCTCTTTCAAAGCGCCAGCAGAGACAGGCCGGTCCCAAGTGGTCGCCTTTTGTGTTGGAAGGTTCTGGAATGTCTTGACGAACTCGACTGCTCTCCAAATGCTGCCTTGCGATTGTTGCGCCTTCACCCGAACGGCTTTGCTCTCTCACCCGAGGAGAAGACTCTTGGGTCAGTGCAGCGCTCCCGGAGGTCGGTCCCAGAGAGCCAGCCTGTCGTGGGACGAGGAGCCCACCATCTGAGAGAGGCTGACCTGGGCTCGTCGACAGCCAGCTTGGCTGTCAAAGTGCAAGACCCACCACCTTAAATGCTCAGGAGCTGTTACTGACAGCACCTCCTGCGGTTAAAGACTTATTTCTCAATCTAATTTACAGCCTTAGATAGCAACATCAGATTTACCATAGAACTGAGGAGATAAAACCTTGACCAATAAAGCCACTGGACCATGTGTTCAATAGACTTTGCATTAACTAGATTACTGTTTACTTTTTAACCTCGGACGCGCTAACCCTTTCCCCCGAGCGGCACTTTCAAAATGAACTGATAAATTTTTTTGCCTTTGTGTGCGGCAGGGTTTCTGGTGATGTAAGGAGGTCGGCTTGGTGTGGTCCCAATCCCAGCATGTCCAAAGCCTGCTCAAAGTTCTGCGGGATGTCACGCAGGAGAGTGCTTTCGGCGGGCCAGTGAGAGGTAACGTGACAGCAGCCGCTGTTTTGAGAGCGCAGCTGACTCGGAACAACACAGACCTAACATCTAAAAATCATCTCTGCCATGGGAGAGACGGTGGTGGCGTAGTGGGAGAGTCACCCGACCAGTAATCCAGACACCCAGGTCCTGGCTCTGAGGAAGAGTCGTATGGACTCAAAATGTTAACTGTGTTTCTGCCAGACCTGCATTTTCCGGCATTTTCTGTTTTTATTTCCGATTTCTAGCGCACACAGTATTTTGACTTTATTATATCCCAGGCTAATGCACCGGGGACAGGGGTTCAAATCCCACCATGACAATTAATAAATTCAGTTAATTAATTTAAATTGGGACAACTATCATCGATTGTTGTAAAAACCCATCTGGGTCAATAATGTCCCTTTAGGGAAGGAAATCTGCTGTCCTTACCTGGTCTGGGCCTACATGTGACTCCAGACCCACAGCAAGGTGGTTGACTCTTAACTGACCTCTGATTTGGCCGAGCAGGTCACTCGGTTCAAGGGGTTGGTGGGGGGCGGGGGGGCTGGTGTGGGATAGTGAGGGATGGGCAACAAATGCTGGCTTTGCCAGTGTCGCCCACATCCCATGAACGTATATGAAAAGGTTAATGCTCTCCGGGGTGAGTGTTGGACGCCACTGTGTCACTCTGAGATTTGGAGGGACTTCCAGCAGAGCTCACAGCTATCAATCTGTCACTTGGTCGCACAGGGCTTGAGTATTACTGAAAAGGGAGACATATCGTCGAAGCTTTTCATCTTGCATTCAACAGGACAAATGCAAGAAAGCCAAATTTCAAACAATCGCAACAATTTATACCGGGCAAAAAGGTTGCTGAATGGGTGGCAATTCGACTCTGATTTGCCAAGGAGAAAACCACTGGGAACGACAGGCTCCCCAAACTCCTGGGGTAATTCACAAAAGATGCAAGGCTTGAACATATTCCTTTTGTTTGCTGAGAATGGGTCCTCGTGTACGAATGTATGTCGTTTCTAGCAAGTGTAAATGACCCACGTTACGAGCTCGACTGATTATCTTAAATGGGTTGTTAGTGTAGCTATTAGCGCATTCAGGATTGATCTTCATGTCTCTATTTTCAGCAATATTCCAGCTACCAGTCTATTCAGACGGAGTCCCCACAAACTACAGCTCGTGCCCAAAAGTACGGCCGGGTTCCCTGATAAGAAGCAGGGTCAGTGCACCGGCAAAATGCAGTCAGTGGAGGAAAGCAAACCAGGGGCCTAAAATCCATCCCAGTCACCTACTGTGGCGAGGCTCCTAGGTGTGATTGATGGGGCAATTATCCAGTCATCTCCATGCTGGGTGGGATCTGTCATTTGATTATACACAACTTAATACCTGACCAGCGGTTGAACATTGGTAAATTAAACTTTTCTCCAGCTAGCAACCTAGGCAGAGATGGCATATCTTTACTCTCATTGCCATCAATCCTGGTTTCAAACTGTTTTGGGTGGGCAATCTACCTTCTACCGCACCCTCTTCATCTCATCTCATCAACATATCCTTCTTTTCCTTTCAGCCTCATGTTTATCCAGCTTTCCCCTTAAATGTGACTGCGCTATTCGAAATGGGAAGCTCAGATGTGCCTCAGTGGATGGCCCTCTCGCCTCAGAGTCAGGAAGTCGTGGGTTCGCTTTATACCCCAAAGGCTTTTGCATTGAAACACAGGCTGACACACCCAGTGCCAGTACTGAGGGAGAACTGCACTGTCGGAAAAGCAGTACTGAGGGAGTGCTGTACTGTTGGGAAAAGCAGTACTGAGGGAGTGCTACACTGTCGGAAAAGCAGTACTGAGGAAGTGCTGCACTGTTGGGAAAAGCAGTACTGAGGGAGTGCTGCACTGTTGGAAAAGCAGTACTGAGGGAGTGCTGCACTGTTGGAAAAGCAGTACTGAGGGAGTGCTGCACTGTCGGAAAAGCAGTACTGAGGGAGTGCTGCACTGTTGGGGAATGCAGTACTGAGGGGAGTGCCGCACTGTTGGGAAAAGCAGTACTGAGGGAGTGCTGCACTGTTGGAAAAGCAGTACTGAGGGAGTGCTGCACTGTTGGGAAAAGCAGTACTGAGGGAGTGCTGCACTGTTGGAAAAGCAGTACTGAGGGAGTGCTGCACTGTTGGGGAAAGCAGTACTGAGGGAGTGCTGCACTGTCGGAAAAGCAGTACTGAGGGAGTGCAGCCCTGTCGGAAAAGCAGTACTGAGGGAGTGCTGCACTGTTGGAAAAGCAGTACTGAGGGAGTGCTGCACTGTTGGAAAAGCAGTAACGAGGGAGTGCTGCACTGTTGGAAAAGCAGTACTGAGGGAGTGCTGCACTGTTGGAAAAGCGGGTACTGAGGGAGTGCTGCACTGTTGGAAAAGCAGTACTGAGGGAGTGCTGCACTGTTGGAGGGCAGTACTGAGGCAGTGCTACATTGTCGGAGAGTCAGTACTGAGGGAGCACTGCACTGTCGGAGAGGCAGTTCTGAGGGAGCGCTGCACTGTCAAAGAGTCGGTACTGAGGGAGTGCTGCACTGTTGGAGGGCCAGCACTGAGGGAGTGCTGCACTGTTGGAGGGCAGTACTGAGGCAGTGCTGCACTGTCGGAGAGTCAGTACTGAGGGAGTGCTGCATTGTCGGAGAGTCAGTCCTGAGGGGGCGCTGCACTGTTGGAGGGTCAGTGCTGATAGAGCGCTGCAGTGTCGGAGGGTCAGTACTGAGGGAGCACTGTACTGTTGGAGAGGCAGTACTCAGGGAGTGCTGCACTGTCAAAGAGTTGGTACTGAGGGAGTGCTCCGCTGTTGGAGGGCCAGCACTGAGGGAGTGCTGCACTGTTTCAGGGTCAGTAGTGAGGGAGTGCTGCATTGTCAGAGACTCAGTATTGAGTGAGTGCTGCACTGTCGGAGGGTCAGTATTGAGAGAGTGCTGCACTGTTGGAGGGTCAGTACTGAGGGAGTGCTGCCCTATCAGACTGTCAATACTGAGGGTCAGTACAACTCTGGTTGGGCCACAGCTAGAGTTTGCTCTGTCTAGCTTGACACTGTCTATAAGCAATTGCTGCTTATGTTGTTTGGCTTGCAAGTAGTCCTGTGTTGTAGCTTCACCAGGTTGACACCTCATTTTTAGGTGTGCCTGGTGCTGCTCCTGGCATGCCCTCCTGCACTCTTCATTGAACCAGGATTGATCCCCTGGCTGGATGGTAATGGTAGAGTGGGGGATATGCTGGGCCATGAGGTTACAGGTTGTGTTTGAGTACAATTCTGCTGCTGCTGATGGCCCACAGCGCCTCATGGATGCCCAGTCTTGAGTTGCTAGATCTGTTTGAAATCTATCCCATTTAGCACGTGGTAGTGCCACACAACATGATGGAGGGTATCCTCAATGTGAAGATGGGATTTCGTCTCCACAAGGGCTGTGCGGTGGGCACTCCTACTGATACTGTCATGGACAGATGTATCTGTGAGAGGCAGGTTGGTGAGGATGAGGTCAAGTGTGTTTCTTCCTCTTGTTGGTTCCCTCACCACCTGCTGCAGACCCAATTTAGCAGCGAAGTCCTTTAGGACTCGGCCAGCTCAGTCAGTACTACTGATCGGCTCTTGGTGATTCCCCCACCCAGAGTACATTCTGCGCCCTTACCACCCTCAGTGCTTCCTCCAAGTGATGTTCAACATGGAGGAGCAGTGATTCCTCAGCTGAGGGAGGGCGGTATGTGGTAATCAGCAGGAGGTTTCCATGTCCATGTTTGACCTGATGCCGTGAGACTTCATGGGATCCGGAGTTGATGTTGAGGACTCCCAGGGTAACTCCCTCCCGAGTGTATATCACTGTGTCACCACCTCTGCTGGGCCTGTCCTGCTGGTGGGACAGGACACACCCAGGGATGGTGATGGTGGTTCAGGGACATTATCTGTAAGATATGATTCCATGAGGATGACTATGTCAGGCTGTTGCTTGACTAGTCTGTGAGACAGCTCTCCCAATTCTGGCTCTAGCCCCAGATGTTAGTGAGGAGGACTTTGCAGGGTCGACAGGGCTGAGTTTGCTGTTGTCGTTTCCGAAGCCTAGGTCAATGCTGGGAGGTCGGTCCGGTTTCATTTTTTTTCTGAGACTTTGTAGCAGTTTGATACAACTAAGTGGCCTTGCTGGGCCATTTCGGGTGTTTAAGAGTCAACCACGTTGCTGTGGGTCTGGAGTCACGTGAAGGCCCAGACTGGGTAAGGGTGGCAGATTTCCTTCTGAAGCAGATGGGTTTTTTGCAACAGTCGGCAATGGTGTCATGGTCATCATTAGTCTTGTAAGATTCAAACTGCCCCGTCTGCCCTGGCGGGATTCGAACCCGGGTCCCCAGAGCGTTACCCTGGGTCTTTGGATTACTAGCCAAGCGACTGCACCACCTCGCCATCGCCTCCCCAGTGGTGCGGAGGGGAGTGACCAGAACGGTCCCAGGGATGAGGGGGTTTTAGCCACAGGGTTAGGGGGTTGGAGAAGCTGGGCCTGTTCTCCTTGAGGCCAAAGGAGATTGAGAGTTGGTGGGGGTGGGGGGGGGGGCGGTGGATTTGATAGAGGTGGACAAGATGGTGACAGGTTTGGATCAGGTAGACAAAGAAAAGTTGTTCCCATTGGCTGATGGGACAAGGACTGGGGAAGGGGCGGGCGGGGGGGGAGGGGGGGGGTGGTGGGTGAGGGGGTGGGGGGGTGACACAGATGAAAGGTTTCGGGCAAGTGTCGGGAGGGGACGAGGAGGAGGAATTTCTTTACGCAGCCTGGAAATCGCTGCCCAGCAGGTGGGGTGGAGGCGGAGGCGATTTCAAATGGGAACTGGGACGGGCGGCTCGGGGGGAAATAAACTGGGACAGGGCGCGGGGAACGGGACTGACTGGACTGGTGTGCAGAGGGCTGGCAGGGGCTCGATGGGGCCGCGTGGCCTCCCTCTGCTCTGCGCCGGCTCTTAAAGATTCTGTTGCCGGGGGCCCACGTGGCGTGGGTCGCGACCCACCACGGCGGGGAGGGGGGGGGGTGGGGGGGGGGGGGTCAGGGGGTGAGCAATTGGAGTTGCGACCAGGGTCAGACCGCTCTGAGGCCCCAGCACGTCTGATTTATTATTTTCAGCCCCCAGTTCACTGAGGGGGTGTGGGGTGGGGGGTGGGGAATGGGGAATGAGCTCCGGGGCAGCGCCAGTGCCTGCCGTGGACTCACCTGGTTTTTATTTTCTCTGGCTCACTGGGAGGGCAGGGGGGAGTACCTTCTCGTGACCCCCCTGCATGATACACCAATCGAAGGGAGTCCCGATCAAAAGATCAGTGAAAGTTGGGGGGGGGGGGGTGGTGTGGTGTTGGGAGGTCACACTGCAATTGGAGGGTGAGGGTGTGGGGCTAAGAAGGGGCCCCTGTGGAGAAGGTTCGGGAATTTCTCAAATCCTGGAGCTGACCGGTTGGGCCCAGTGAGTGCACTCGATAAAAATAGTTTACAAACACAGATTTGCCCAGTGCGTATGATGCATTGTGTGGCTGTCTTTAATGTATGAATTTTAAGAATTGCTTTTGTTGGCGTCTGGGTGTCACGCCAGTTTTGATGCAGGAAGTATTTTTTTCTTTCGGGAAGCACTGCTCGATTGCAAACTCTCGTGCCAGCTTTGCCCTGTAGCCAGTCCTGTTAATAAGACCATAAGACCTAGGAGCAGAAGCTAGGCCATTCGGCCCATCGAGTCTGCTCCGCCATTCAGTCATGGCTGATAGGTTTCTCAACCCCATTCTCCCGCTTTCTCCCCGTAACCTTTGATCCCCTTACCAATCAAGAACCTATCTATCTCGGTCTTAAATACACTCAATGACCCAGCCTCCACAGCCTTCTGTGGGAATGAATTCCATAGATTCACCACTCTCTGGCTAAAGAAGTTTCTCCTCACCTCTGTTCTAAGAGGTCTTCCCTTTACTCTGAGGCTGTGCCCTCGGGTCCTAGTCTCTCCTACTAATGGAAACATCTTCCCCACGTCCACTCTATCCAGGCCTTTCAGTATTCTGTAAGTTTCAATCAGATCCCCCCTCATCCTTCTAAACTCCATCGAGTATAGACCCAGAGTCCTCAAACGTTCCTCATATGTTAAGCCTTTCATTCCTGGGATCATTCTCGTGAACTATTCTCTGGACCCTCTCCTGGGCCAGCACATCCTTCCTGAGATACGGGGCCCAAAATTGCTCACAATATTCTAACTGTGGTCTGACCAGAGCCTTATAAAGCCTCAGCAGCACATCCCTGCTTTTATATTCTAGTCCTCTCGAAATAAATGCCAACATTGCATTTGCCTTCCTAACTACCGTGTCAACCTGCAAGTTAACCTTAAGAGAATCCTGGACTAGGACTCCCAAGTCCCTTTGCACTCCAGATTTCTGAATTCTCTCCCCATTTAGAAAATAATCTATGCCTCTATTCTTCCTACCAAAGTGCATGACCTCACACTTCCCCACGATGTATTCCATCTGCCACTTCTTTGCCCATTCTCCTAACCTGTCCAAATCCTTCTGCAGCCTCCCCGCCTCCTCAATATTACCTGTCCCTCCACCTATCTTTCTATCATCTGCAAACTTAGCCAGGATGCCCTCAGTTCCTTCATCTAGATCATTAATGTATAAAGTGAAAAGTTGTGGTCCCAACACTGACTCCTGCGGAACTCCGCTAGTCACTGGCTGCCATCCTGAGAAGGACCCCCTTATCCCCACTCTCTGCCTCCTGCCAGACAGCCAATCTTCTATCCATGCTAGTACCTTGCCTCTTATGCCACCATGGGCTCTTATCTTACTGAGCAGCCTCCTGTGCGGCACTTTGTCAAAGGCCTTCTGGAAGTCCAAGTAGATAACATCCATTGGCTCTCCTTTGTCTAACCTACTCGTTACCTCCTCAAAGAATTCTAACAGATTTGTCAGGCATGACCTCCCCTTGATGAAACCATGCTGATTTTGCCATATTTTACTTACTCTGGACCCTCTCCAGGGCTAGCACATCCTTCCCGAGATACGGGGCCCAAAATTGCTCACAATATTCTAAATGTGGTCTGACCAGAGCCTTATAAAGCCTCAGCAGCACATCCCTGCTTTTATACATGCCTTTTCTATCTCCTGGTGTATCTTGTGCCCCACATCCTGACTACTGTTCGGAGGCCTCTACATAACACCCATTATGGCTTTTTTACCTCTGCGGTTCCTCAACTCTACCCGCACAGATTCTACATCATCTGACCCTACATCTTTTCTTACTATCGATTTAATTTCATTTCTTACTAACAAAGCAACCCCACTCTCTCTGCACTTCCAAATATTCTGAAATCTCATCCTTAATAATGGACTCTAAAATCTTACCAACGACCGAGGTCAGGCTAATCGGCCTGTAATTTCCCATCTTTTGCCTCACTCCCTTCTTAAACAGGGGGGTTACATTAGCGATTTTCCAGTCCTCTGGGACCCTCCTGGACTCCAGTGATTCTTGAAAGATCACCAATAACGCCTGCACTATCTCTTCAGCTATCTCCTTCAGAACTCTGGGGTGTAATCCATCTGGTCCAGGTGATTTATCCACCTTCAGACCTTTCAGTTTTCCTACAACCTTCTCCTTGGTAATGGCCACCATACTCACCTCTGCCCCCTGACTCTCCTGAACTTTGGGGATGTCACTCATGTTTCCACCGTGAAGACTGACGCAAAGTACCTATTCAGTTCCTCCGCCATTTCTTTGTTCCCCACTACTACTTCTCCAGCATCATTTTCCAGCAGCCCAATGTCCACTTTTGCCTCTCTGTTATCCTTTATATATCTAAAAAAAACTCTTGCAATCTTCTTTTATATTACTGGCTAGTTTACCCTCATATTTAATCTTCTTCCTCCTTATTTCTTTTTTTAGTTGTCCTCTGTTGGTCTTTGTAGGCTTCCCAATCCCCTGGTTTCCCACTGCTCTTCGCCGCATTGTATGCTTTCTCTTTAGCTTTTATCCTGTCCCTGACTTCCCTTGTCAGCTATGGTTGCCTCGTCCTCCCTTTAGTATGCTTCTTCTTCCTAGGGATGATTTTTTGCTGTGTCTCCCAAATTACTCCCAGAAACTCCTGCCATTGCTGTTCCACTGTCTTTCCTGCTAGGCTCATCTCCCAGTCACTTCTGGCCAGCTCCTCTCTCATGCCTCTGTAGCTGTCTTTATTCAACTGTAATACTGTTACATCTGATTTCTGCTTTTCCTCTCAAATTGCAGAGTAAATTCTATCATATTATGGTCACTTCCTCCTAAGGGTTCCTTCACCTTAAGCTCCCTTATCAAATCTGCCTCATTACACATCACTAAATCTAGAATTGCCTGTTCCCTAGTGGGCTCCATCACAAGCTGCTCCAAAAAGGCATCTCGTAGACATTCCACAAATTCTTTCTCTTGGGATCCACTACCAACCTGATTTTCCCAGAATACCTGCATATTGAAATCCCCCATGATCACTGTAACCTTGCCTTTCTTACACACCTTTTCTATCTCCTGGTGTATCTTGTGCCTTACATCCTGACTACTGTTCGGAGGCCTGTACATAACACCCATTATGGCTTTTTTACCTCTGCGGTTCCTCAACTCTAGCCACACAGATTCTACATCATCTGACCCTACGTCGTTTCTTACTGTCGATTTAATTTCATTTCTTGCTAACAAAGCAACCCCACCCTCTCTGCCAACCTGCCTATCTTTTCGATAGGATGTATATCCTTGGATATTTAGCTCCCAGTCCTGATCCCCTTGCAGCCATGTCTCCATGATGCCCACCACATCATACCTGCCAATTTCAATCTGCGCCACAAGCTCGTTTACCTTATTTCATATACTGCGTGCATTCAGATACAACACCTTCAGTCCTGAATTTCCTGTCCCCTTTCTCATTGTCGTCCCTTTATCTGATGTGCTTGAAGTTAGATTCCTTGCCCTTTCCAAACACTCTGTCCTATTTTGTGTTCTGGGGACTTTAATAGCCTCTCATGGGCTCTCCTTCCTCTTCAGTTTTTTCATAATTTTACATGAAGTTGAATCCACCCCCCTACATGCTAACCTGCTGCTTTGTTTCCCATTACTCATACTTCTAGGAGTTTTACCCTGCCCCCCAACCCCCCCCCCCCCTTTCTAGTTGACCACCCTATTTACCCTTTTCGCTAGAACATTAGTCTCAGATCGGTTCAGGTTGCAGTACGAGTTATGTCTGCAGTTGGCACTGTGTTCGGAGTTTATAATGTCAAAGATGTCACCGCAGGGTTTTTATAGTCCTCTACAATCTGAAGGCAGGCTAAAATAATTTAAATTAATTATTCAATACCTACATGTAGGTTCTCTGATGGTTTTTTAAAAGTGTTTGTCTTTTATGCGGTCATGGGATGCGGGCATCCTTAATTGCTCTTGAACTGAGTGTCTCGCTCGGCCATTTCAGAGGGAGGTTAAGAGTCAGCCACATCGCTGTGGGTCTGGAGACACATGTAGGCCCAGACCAGGTAAGGACGGCAGATTTCCTTCCCTAAAGGGACATTCATGAACCAAGTGGGTTTTTACAGCAATCGATGATAGTTTCATGGTCACCATGACTGAGTCTAGCTTTATAATTCCAGAGTTATTAATTGAATTTAAATTCCACCAGCTGCTGTGGTGGGATTTGAACCCACTTCCCCGTGTGGGTTTCTAACCCAGTGACATGACCACAACGCCTCCATCTCCTCAATAAATTGCAGAGGGTGGGAACTTGTGAAGAATTTTGCACTGAGTTCCCCAGCAGCTGTTCTGAAATACAAACAATCCCTGCAGCAGTGAGCAATTCGGGTCAGTATTGGGTAAATAGTTGAAGGGCAAAAATAAATCCAGGGCTATGGGTAAAGAGCGGAGGGGGGAGCTGGTGAGTGGGATTAATCAGCCAGCTCTTTTGACGAGCCGGCACAGGCCAGGATGGACCTCATTGTTGCCTCCTGTGCTGTGCAATCGGACGAGGAGGATGCTGTGTTCAATCCTGGCTCCGTGCTCAACTGTTTGTAAGTTGCTGGGAGAGAGGCTGACCTGGGCTCGAGAGAGAGGGATAAGTCATTCTGCGATCCAGCTCCTGATTGCCATGCGGTGACGTCTTGTTTAAAACAAGTGCCGGGGGAGGATGTTTTTGGGGGGGGGTGGAGCGAGGAGAGAATTGAGTTTGACTGTAATTACACATCTCCCCCTTCCATCCCCCTCCCCCACACAGCTAAATGGCTCATGTGGGAAGACCCCAAAGTTGAGCAGGTTGTGGAAGCCGGGCAGTCACAGCATGAACCACCGCCGTTAGTAAGGGGAAGTTAAAATGCTTTTAAAAAAGTGCGCGTGCGAGTGTCTTTGCGCGTGCGAGTGTCTTGCGCGTGCGAGTGTCTTGCGCGTGCGTGAGTGTGCACGTGTGAGCGCCTGTGCGTGTACGTGTGTGAGTGTGTGTGCATGCGTGTTCTGTTTGTGCCTATGTGTCCGTGTGTGTACAAGCCTCTGGAACAGCAATAAGGGCACTACGTGGTTTAAAAGCAACAGCCTTGTGAAACTGCCTTTAAGTTAGGTCCTTCCGAAACCTAATTGACCCAATTTCTCTCCTCACAAAATAAATCACTCTTGTTTTTTCTTTTTGTAGTTTCAGGAAAATACCAGGGGCATTAAACAGCTTGAAGGACTTTCCCGGACAGAGTGTGCCTTCAACAGATCTAATTATCCTCTGTCACTCGTGTGAGTATATACAGTTCATGTCATTAACTCCCAACTGGGAGGAAATGGGGGTCATAAGTTCCATCGATTTGATTTGATGACTGCGTTTTTTTTTAATGGATACTCCTGTATGTTTTCAAAATTAATTGTGGAGACCCTCCTGCAGTCTCCTGTAGAAAACCTTAAGGGCGCAGGGGAGGCCTTAACATGAGTCAGATGGTACACTGGGGAAAGGGAAAGAAAGACTCTCAATTCCACAGCGCTTTTCCAAAGCACTTTACGGCCAGTGAAGCACTTTGTCGAAGCGTAGTCACTGTTGTCAGGTAGGAAGCACAACTGCCAGCCTGCGCACAGCAAACTCCCACAAACACGATTGAGACAATGACCCAGGTAACCTGTTTCTGTTGATGTTAATTGAGGACACCGGGGAGAACTCCCCACTGTTTTTCGAAATAGCGCCACTGGATCTTTTGCACCCACCCAAGAGGGTTAACTGACCCTCCGCCACTGCAGCACTCCCTCAGCACAGGCCCTCCAGCAGTGCAGCGTTTCCTCAGTACTGATGCTCCAACAGTGCGGCACTCCCTCAGCACTGACCCTCCAACAGTGCAGCACTTCCTCAGCACTGACCCTCCAACAGTGCGGCACTTCCTCAGTACTGCCCCTCTGACAGTGCAGCGCTCCCTCAGTACTGATCCTGTGACAGTGCGGCACTCCTGCAGTAGTGACCCTCCGACAGTGCAGCACTCCCTCAGTACTGCCCCTCTGACAGTGCAGCGCTCCCTCAGTACTGATCCTGTGACAGTGCGGCGCTCCTGCAGTAGTGTACTAACCCTCCGACAGTGCAGCATTTCCTCAGTACTGACCCTCTGACAGTGTAGCAGTCACTCAGCACTGACCCTCCGACAGTGCAGCACTCCCTCAGTACTGACCCTCCGACAGTGCGGCACTCCTTCAGTACTGATGCTCCAACAGTGCGGTACTCCCTCAGATTGACCGTCCGACAGTGCGGCGCTCCCTCAGTACTGACCCTTCGACAGTGCGGTGCTCCCTCAGTGCTGACACTCCAACTGTGCAGCACTCCCGCAGTACTGACCCTCCGACAGTGCAGCACTCCCTCAGCACTGACCCTCTGACAGTGCGGCATTCCCTCAGTACTGACACTCCGACAGTGCGGCCCTCCCTCAGTACTGACGCTCCGACAGTACGGCGCTCCCTCAGTACTGACCCTCCGATAGTGCGGTGCTCCCTCAGCACTGATGCTGCAACAGTGCGGCGCTCCCTCAGTACTGACCCTCTGACAGTGCGGTGCTCCCTCAGCACTGACCCTCCGAAAGTATGGCGCTCCCTCAGTACTAACGCTGCAACAGTACGGCGCTCCCTCAGTGCTGACCCTCCGACAGTGTGGCGCTCCCTCAGTACTGACCCTCGGACAGTGCGGCGCTCCCTCAGTACTGACGCTGCAACAGTGCGGCGCTCCCTCAGTGCTGACCCTCCGACAGTACGGCGCTCCCTCAGTACTGACCCTCGGACAGTGCGGCGCTCCCTCAGCACTGACCCTCCGACAGTGCGGCGCTCCCTCAGCACTGACCCTCTGACAGTGCGGCGCTCCCTCAGCACTGACCCTCCGACAGTGCGGCGCTCCCTCAGCACTGACCCTCCGACAGTGCGGCGCTCCCTCAGTACTGGCACTGGGGGTGTTGGCCTTGATGTTTTGTGCTCGGACCGCTGGAGTGGGACTTGCGCCTGGTGCTTTGTGCCTCAGAGGTGAAGGTGCTCCCAAGCCAGCCACTGCTGACACCGCTTTGCCAGTGAGGCTTGATTTCGACGATGTCAATCTGCGGAGAGTCCGCGTGCTTTCCTAACCCGCTAGCTAACTCAGGCACTGGTGCCAAATCTTTGCCGGCCGTCTGCATTCTTCCCTACTTTCTCACGAGCCGCAGGTTTGACCAGAGTTCATTGACCGTTGCTCTGGGCAGTCGCCCTTCACGCTCGGAAAGCTGTGCGTTTCGACCGGCTGTTGGGCTGCAGAAGGCCTTGCAACCAAGATTCCTGGTCCCCTCGTGGAGGCGGGGTTTAACTCCCCATCCCCCACCACCCCCCCCCCAAATCCAATCCAATCCCCCGCCCAGCACCCCCCCACCCCCCCCCCACCCTCCAAAAAAAAACACAATCCTCCTAAAGCCGAGTATTTTATAACAAATAAACCAAACGGGTGCCCTTTTGAAACCGGATGACACCGTGATTTTTCTCACAGCTGGGGATGCGGGGGCAGGGCCTACTCCTGGTTGGGTGCAGCTCCCATCCACATTGAGGAGAGCGTTCCCCTCCCCCAACCCCCCCCACCCCCCATCCCCCGAGGCACCGCATGGCTGTGCAATCTTATAAAAATACCTCCTTCCGAATCCACCCTGCACTGCGGAGGGTAATTTGCTTATAGGAATTATTGCTGCTTTGATTCAGCGTGTCATCTGACGTGTTCCCTGGCTCTTTGTACTTCCGAATTAATGTCATGTATCCATTAATCTTCATAAACCCATCGGCACTGCCTAAACGCATGTTGTGGCCATAGATTATGGGCCTTTTAATATCCTCCTGTCAGTGTGGAGAGCTAATGGAGACTCCTGCAACGTAAAACCTTCAAGAGGTGTGAGCATTGCTGACAAGGCCCACCCACCGTTTGTTGCCCACCCCTACTTGCCCCTTGAGGAGGTCAGCCGCCACCTTGAACCACTGCGGTCCTGGTTGCCCTGCCCCTCATTGCTGTCCTCCACAAGAATTAGGAGCAGGCAGGGGTAGGCCATTTGGCCCCTCAAGCCTGCTTCACCATTCGGTAAGACCACTGGGCTGATGTGATGGCGGTCCCGACTCCATTTTCCTCTTTGCCTCCACGCTGCCCTTGACTCCCTTTGTTGATCAGAAAGCTGTCTGACTCAGCCTTGACCGTAATTCAATGACTCAGCCCCCGCTGCTCTTCAAGGGAGGCGGTGGGGAATTCCTAGAACTAACAACCCCCTGAGTGAAGAAATTCCCCCTCTCCGTCTTATGTGAGAATCTCCTTATTTTTAAACTGTGACCCCTGGTTCTAGACTCCCCCGCAAGGGGAAACATCCTCTCAGCATCCACCCTGTCAAATCCCTCAGGATCTTTATATGTTTCAATAGGATCACTTCTCATTCTCCTAAACTCCAGTGGGTATAGGCCCAACCTGGTCAACCTTTCCTCATAAGACAAACCCCTTCCTCCCAAGTTTGAACTGTGCTTAACGCAATTATGATTCTTTCTTAAGTAAGGAGACCAAAACCGTACACAGTGTTCCAGGAGCGGACTCACCAATGCCCTGTGCGGTTGTACCAATACTGCCCTACTTTTATACTCCATTCCCTTCACAAAGAAGGCTAACTTTCAATTTGCCTTCCTAATCACTTGCTGTACCTGCACACTAACTTTGTGTGATTCATGTACCAGGGCACCCAGATCCCTCAGTACTGTATGTATTTCCTTGCACACCTCGTGCACACTCATTGTGAGATGGCCACTAATGTTAAATACTCCGTGCCTTATTATAACAGACAGCAATGGAACACATTGAGGCTCTGGGTACAGATTGGCAGGTATATCTTGGATCTCCGCTAATGCTCTAGGCGCCAGACGAGACAGTAAGGCTTTCTCACTCGCACAGCTTTGCCTTTTCCCTAGGGGAGGCTTGAAGGAGTTTGTGTCCCAATCCATGTCCAGCGCCCTGCACTCCAGCTCCCAGGTTGAGACGGGGTCCTCCCTGTAGAAGGGATTGGCAGAGGTAAACACTTGCTGGGCTGCTGCATATCACCTGTTAATGTGCAACTTTATTTAATCAAATAAACAAAGCACCTGCATTTCTATAGCGCCTTTCATGGCTTCAGGATGTTCCAAAGTGCTTTGCAACCGATTATGTACTTTTAAAGTGTTGTCCTTGCTGTAACGTAGGGAGCACTCTGCTCAATTTGCACAGGGCAAGCTCCCACAAACAGCCATGTGATATTGACCAAATCACCTGTTTCTTAGTGCTGTTGGTTGAGGGATAAATAATGGCCCCCAAGACACTGGGGCGAACTCCTCCCCCTTGCTCCTCTTGCAAGTGTGGCCGTGGGATCTTTCATGCCCACCTGAGAGGGCAGACGGGGCCTCAGTTTAACGTCGCCTCTGACACTGGATGATGTGCTGAAGTCTCCGGGGTGGGTCTTGAACCCACAACCTTCTGACTCAGAGGTGTGTGAGAGGGAAAGGACTACCTCACTGAGTCTTTGGAGTGTCTCACGGTGTCAAAAGGCAGGATACGTGGGGAGACGGAGACTAGTGATCCAGAGGCCCAGGCTAATGCTCTGGGGACAGGGGTTCAAATCCCTCCACGGCAGCTGGTAGAGTTTCAATTCAGTTAATGAAAATCTGGAATATAGAGCTAGCCTCAGTCGTGGTGTCCATGAAACTATCATTGATTGTCGTAAAAACCCATCTGGGTCACTGATGTCCCTTTAGGGAAGGAAATCTGCAGTCCTTACCCGGTCTGGACCTACATGTGACTCCAGACCCACAGCAATGTGGCTGACTCTTAACTGACCCCTGCAATGGCCTAATATCTCATGAAAGAAGAATTTAAAAATGTAATAAGAATACAGATTAACTTGAAACATAATTATTGTGTTATCTATTAATCATAAACTTTTGCTGATTTACAGCACAGACCCAGGCCATTTGGCCCAACTGCTCCATGCAAACATTTATGCTACTTCAACTCACACTATCAGAATAACCTTTCTCCCCCTTAAACGCATCTGGGCTTTTTGCCCCAATCACTCCCTGTGGTAGTGAGTTCCAGTTCAACTTATTAAGTATTCCCTTTGTTTTTGTTTTAACACAGGTGTGGCAGTGAACCCCTGGGGTAGCTGTGTGACATGCTGCAGGGTGTCCAGGCATCAGCTGGCAAGTGCTGCCTCTGGTACAGCTTGTCCTCACGGAGAATCTCCACAGCACTGTACAGGTGAGTAACTTCATCATGCCTTCATCACTGATAATTTAATCCCCAAGCCAGTTGGTAAAGTTGGTAATGAAACTAGACACCAATACTTCACTTGATAATAGGTTTGGTTACATATGCCTGCTTCCCACCCACTACCTCTGGACCCCAGCAGTCTCTCTTTATAAGGACTCTAGGTACTTAATTAAACAGTGCCCTTCACTTGTGTATCTTAACATAATTGAGATAGCATTAACAAACACGGCTGCTGCTTGGATGTGCTAAGCAGAAAGTTTCATAGAGCCAGAGTATTGGCTCAATTTGATTCTCTGGGATGAAGGGATTGCCCTATGAGGAAATACTGAGTAGACGAGGCCTACATTCCCTGGACTTTAGAAGCGTAAGATGTCATCCCATTGAAATATATAAAATTCTTTAGGGTTGAAGCTGGGAAGCCGTGGTTTCCCACTAGCCTCACACACACATCTGGAGGGTCTCGAACACGGGAGTCACAGTCTCAGAACGAGAGGTCGGCCATTTTGGACTGAGATGAGGAGAAATTTCTTCACTACGAGGGTTGTGAATCTCTGTCGTTCTCCACCCCAGAGGGCTGTGGAGGCTCAGTCGCTGAGTATATTCAAGACTGAGATCGCTAGATATTTGGATGCTGAGGGAATAGAGAGATAGGGCGGGAGGGTGGAGTCGAGGTAGAAGATCTTATTGAATAAAAGAAATATTTGGGTTTATATTGCGCTTTTCACTGTCACTGGATGTTTTAAAATGCTTTACAGCCAATGAAGTACTTTATGAAGTGTACTCGCTGTTGTAATGTAGGAAAAGCGGAGACCAATCTGCGCACAGCAAGCTCCCACAAGCAAACAATGTGATAAAGGCCAAGATTGTTTGTTTTGTTTGGTGATGTTGGTTGAGGGATAAATATTGGCCCCAGGACACCGGGGGAAACTCCCCTCTGCTGTGCGAAGGAGTGCCATGGGATTTTCTACGCCCACCAAAGCAGGCAGACGGGGGCCCTCGCTTTAAGTTCTCATCAGAAAGACGGCACTCCCTCAGTGGGTTTTGTGCTCAGGCCCCCGGAGAGGGCCCCGAACCCGCAACCTTCTGACTCAAGAGGTGAGAGAGAGAGCTAGCCGCTGAGGCAAAGGGGGCAGCAGACTCGAGGGGCCGAACGGCCTCCTCCTACTTCTTCCGCTCTACGTGAAGATGTGTAGACTTTGGAGCCCTTTTACTCCGCGTTCACTGGTGCCGAGACAGTGCATCCAGCCCACTGCCCACGGTAACAGCAACGGGGAGGCTGTGGAGGATGATGGAGGGGAGTGCAGCTCCTGTTTAGTCGAGCTTGTTTAGAAGCCGCCGACGTTAGTGAGGCCCACGTTTCGTTCCCTCGAGAAGGTGGCCTTCAGTTTGTTGGTTCGGACCCAGGGAACGTGGGTGGCGCACGTCGCCCCGATGTGCGGGGTCATCTGAATCTTCGTGTGGGTCCAAAGCGTTCAGGCACTCCAGGGAGCAAGCAGCATATCCAGGCCAGCCGTCTAAAGATTCATCGCAGAGAAAACATTTGAAGTATGCGTTGGTGGGCCCTCCAAATAATGAAGATCTTGTGGAGGAGGACAAGCCAGCAGTGTGTCCTCGGGGTGGCGGGGGGGGGGGGGGGGGGGGGGGGTGGGGGGGGGGGGATTTTTTGCCGCCTTTCGAGAGACCCGGGAGCCAAGTGACTTGGCAGAAACGCCCCAAGCAACGAAAGACCTTTCCGGCGTCAGGAGCACACATCTGCATTCCTTTCGTCAGAATTCGAGGAGACAGTTTCAAAATTGAGATTGATGGGTTCTTTGTTAGGCCAGGGTTTTTTTTTAATTGGGGAAATTTGCAGCGCGCAAGAGGCTGCTTTGGGCCATGGTGGGTCCATGCTGAGCTGTCCAGCATCGTGGAGCCCTTGGTCCACAGCCTTGTGGGTGAAGACACCCCAACTGTATCTCCAAGCACTTCTCAGATGTGATGTGGGTCTCTGCCTTGACTAACCCCTCAGGGCAGTGAGTTCCAGATCCTCCAGCAACCCTCCGGGTGAAAGCATTTCCCGTCAAACCTCCTCCTAGCTCTTATCCCGAAATCGGCATCTCCTCAACCAATGGAAATAGGGCCTTCCTATCCACTCGATTTAGACCCCTCGTAATTTTATAAACTTCAGTTAGGTCTCTCCTCAGCCCCGTCTGTTCCAAAGAAAACAACCCCAGCCTATCTAATCTTTCCCCATTGCTAAAATTCTCCAGTCCGACAACATCCTCGTAAATCTCTTCTGTACCCTCTCGAGTGCAATCACAAGGTTGTCCAGAATGGCAGAACAGAGCTGCCTCAGAGCTTCTGACTGAGTCTTACAAAAGAATACTTCCCATAGCCCCTGGTGTAACATTACCTGACAGCATCTGTTACGATACCACCAGTCGTATTTTCTGTCATGATTTTTCTGCCATTTTTGAGACCGCCTAATTCCCCCCCCCCCCCACCCGTAACACTGCCTGACTTCACCCCTGTCCCAGCTGATCTGCTGCTGAAACCCTCATCCGTGCCTTCATTACCTCGACTGATCCAATGCCAGGGGGTGCCAGTCTCCCATAGTCCACCCACTGTAAACTTGAGGCCATCCAAAACCCATATCTTAACTCGCAGTAAGTCCCGTTCCCCTATCACTCCCTGTGCTCGTTGACCTACATTGGCTCCCAGTCAAGCAACATCTTGATTTTAAAAGTCTCTTGCTTGTTTACAAATCCCTTTGTGGTCTCCCCCCACCCCTCCCTACCTCTGTAATCTCCTCCAGAGCCACAACCCTCCCCAACTCTGTAAACTCCTCCAGTAACTACACCCCTCCGTGCCTCTGTAATCTCCTCCAGTACCTACACTCCTCCCTATCTCTGTAACCTCCTCCAGCCCCCACAACCCTCCCTATCTCTGTTACCTCCCTGAGCCCCACAACCCTCCCTATCTCTGTAACCTCCTCCAGCCCCCACAACCCTCCCTATCTCTGTAACCTCCCCGAGCCCCACAACCCTCCCTATCTCTGTAACCTCTTCCAGCCCCTACAACCCCTCCCCATCTCTGTAACCTCCTCCAGCCCCTACAACCCTCCCTATCTCTGTAACCTCCTCCAGCCCCTACAACCCTCCCTATCTCTGTAACCTCCTCCAGCCCCTACAACCCTCCCTATCTCTGTAACCTCCTCCAGCCCCTACAACCCTCCCTATCTCTGTAACCTCCTCCAGCCCCTACAACCCTTCCTGTCCCTGTAACCTCCTCCAGCCCCTACAACCCTCCCTATCTCTGTAACCTCCTCCAGCCCCTACAACCCTCCCTATCTCTTTAATCTCCTCCAGCCCCTACAACCCTCCCTATCTCTTTAATCTCCTCCAGCCCCTACAACCCTCCCTATCTCTGTAACCTCCTCCAGCCCCTACAACCCTCCCTGTCTCTGTAACCTCCTCCAGCCCCTACAACCCTCCCTATCTCTGTAACCTCCTCCAGCCCGTACAACCCTCCTTCTCTCTGTATCCCCCTCCAGCCCCTACAACCCTCCCTATCTCTGTAACCTCCTCCAGCCCCTGCAACCCTCCCTATCTCTGTAACCTCCTCCAGCCTCCACAACCCTCCGAGGTGTCTGTGCTCCCCTAATCCTGACCTCTTTTTGCATTCCCAGTGATAATTCCCCCACCGTAGGCGGCCGTGCCCTCATCTTCCCGGACCCCCAAGCTCTGGAATTCCCTCCCTGCTCCTTCCCAGCTCTCTACTTCGCTTTCCTCCTTTAAGACGCATCTTCGAAGCTCTTGGTCATCTGATCTGATATCTCTTTGTGCGGCTCAAGTGTTGTACTTTGGTTTTTCACGCTCCCGTGAAGCCTGTTGGGACGTCTTGTTACGTTTGAAGGCGCTTTTTAAATATAAGTTGTTGTTGCACTTGCTTAGGATCTCGTCGCCTGCTCCCACACCTTGGCCAACTATTAAAGATGATGTGCTTCTCCTCCTCTGTCTGCCCTTTGAGGGGGGAAGCCTTGCCTGTTTGCAATGCCCAGGATAAGAAATGTAGAATATCAGTGGGCTTTGGGCAGAGGACCATGCCCCCTGGGCCCAGGACCCCTGCTGCACCTCACATTGAAACGCCCAGCCCGTTGCCCGACCCTTGTAGAATGGCACAATCGTAACCCGCGGCCATAACCACTGCATTCTCCCGTCTCCTGTCTCGTCCAGGTTTAGTGCTGGCGATTACTACGCCACCCTCGGAATCAAACCAGACGCAACGCTCAAGCAAATCAAGCAGGCTTTCCTCGACCAGTCAAAAAAGGTAGGCAAAACAAACTTGTCCTCAAACTTGTCTTGTGTGCGTGGGGAGACGGTGGCGTGGTGGTAATCCAGAAGGCCAGACTAACGCTCTGGGGACGTGGGTTCAAACCCCCACCACGGCAGCGGGTGGAATTTAAATTCAGTGAGTGTATCTGTGATCGGTTGGTGTAAAGAGGGAATCTGCCGTCCTTCCCCGGTCTGGGCCTCCACGTGACTCCAGACCCCAGCAGCGACGTGGTTGACTGTGGAATGGCCGAGCAAACCACTCAGTTCAAGGAGGCAATTAGGGATGGGCAACAAATGCTGGCCTTGCCAGCGACGCCCGCATCCCCATGAAAGATGAAAGAAAATCCAGCCTAATCGGCGGCCAGCCAATGAGAGCATGGCTGATCTGCGACCTCACTCCATATACCTGCCTTGGTCCCATACCCCTTAACACCTGGCGAACACAAACCTATAGACGTCAAACTTAAAATCAACAATTTGTGGAAGAGAGTTTCCAAACGTCTCCCACCCTTTCTGTTTGGAAGTGTTTCCCCCCAATCTCACTCCTGAAAGTTTTTAATATTTTTAAATATTTTAAAATCTTTTATGCTCCCCCCACCCCCACTAGAGCTGTACCTTGAGTGCCCTACCATCCATTCTTAATTAGCACATTCGTTTAGATAATATCACCAACTTTAACTTTAACACCTATGTGTTCTTTTGTTACTGACATCTTTTGATGATCTGCTTCTATCACTGCTTGTTTGTCTACACAAGCACCTCTGTCTCTCTCTCTCTCTCCTTCCCCCCCCCCACACATACACCTTAAACCAGCTTATATTTCAACTCTTTCCTGGACTCGAAATCAAGTTCTGTCGAAGGGTCATGAGGACTCGAAACGTCAACTCTTTTCTTCTCCGCCGATGCTGCCAGACCTGCTGAGTTTTTCCAGGTAATTCTGTTTTTGTTTTTTCACTCCTGAAAGGTCTGCCTCTCATTTTTAGACTCGTCCTAGACCCCGCCCCCCCCCCCCACCACCAAACCAGCGGGAATAGCTTCTCTCCTCCTCTTCCCCTTAATCTCTTGAAAACTTTCATCAAATCACCCCTTAATCTTATAGGAATTCCAGGGAATACAACCGTCGTTTATGTAACCTCTCCTTGTGGTTTAACACTTAGAATCCAGCTATCATTCTGGTGAATCTACACTGCGCTCCCTCTAAGGTCAGCGTATCCTCCCTAAGGTGTGGTGCCCAGAGCTGCTCACAGTGACTCCAGGTGTGGCCTAACCAGGGCTTTGTACACCTGAAGCACGTCTTCTACCCCCTTGTGTTCCAGTCCTCCGGATGTGAAGGCCAGCATCCCATCAGCCTTTTTGATTATTTTCTGGGACTGTCCATGGCATTTTAATGATCCCTGCACTGGGACCCTAAAGCGGGGGTGGGGAGGACCCGCTGCCTCTGAAACTGCTAATAGAGACTCCACAAGTCAAACTTGGCTTTGTTATTCAGGAGTGAATGGTGACAAGAACCAGTCAGCCAATAAGCCAAAGGTGGCCCTTTGAGGAAGCAGTTGCCTCCCCCCGCTCACTAGCATGGCTGAGGTGGGAACCTCAGGGTGCGGAGGGTGCAGAGTAAGTGCGACTGCTCTGTGTGGCCTCCAGCGCCAGGCAAACGTTCGAATGTTCTGTTGGCGGTCCAGTACAGGCCTGGTAACTTTGCAAACTGCGTTATGAGGCTTCAGAACACCCCTGGATCTTAAGGCATCGCAAACGCACAGCTAACCGGCTGAGGCGCGCTCGGACCTTTGGTCAGCTTGTGGCCCGTTTCCGTGGCAACCTGCGGGGCCTGCTGCTCAGTGGGCCCTTCCGAGGCTTAGGTTTCTGGAAAACCTTTGCGAGTTTGAGTTTCTCGAACTCTGTGCGGGCGCACCTGCTCGGCGCGTGGGGGGGAGAGAGAGAGAGAGAGAGAGAGAGGTGGGACAGAGTCCGGCAACTAGACGCACACCGAGTCTGTGATTAACCTGTGCTGCCTTGCAGTAGGAGAATCTAGGCACCCAGAGCAGCGCTGTGAACGGGAGTGGCACTGATCAACAGAGAGATGAGGTGTTTCGAGAATGGATTTGGGAGGAAGATTCCTCCAGCACTTTTCACCACCTCATGATGCCTCAAAGCCCCTTACAGCCGGCGAAGCACTTCTTGAAGCGTGGCCGCTGCTGTAATGTGGGAAACGCGGCAGCCAGTTAGCGCACAGCAGGATCCCACAAACAGCAATGAAGCACTGACCGGACCGTTTGTTCTCAGGTGGTGTTGGTTGAAGGATAAATATCGATCCCAGGACACCAGGGAGAACTCACAACACCCCCCACCTCCCCGCCCCCCCCCCCCTCCGCCCCACTCCACCTCACCTCGCCTCCCCCATCCCCCACCGTGCCCCCACTCCCTTCGGTAAAATTGTGCCCCGGAGTCTTTTACATCCGACTGAGAGGGCAGCCGGTGACCTCGGCGTAACACCTCATCTGAAAGGTGCCACCTCTGACAGTGCAGTGCTGGCACTGGGACTTCCGGCCTGAATTTGGTGCTCAAGTCTCTAACCAGTAACTGGGGCTCTTCACAGTAAAGTGAAGGCTGACGAGTGACCTGATAGAGGCCTTTAAAATTAAGAAGGGGCAGACCAACACTAGGGGCTGTCAATACAAGCTAGTCACTAATAAATCCAATTGGGAATTCAGGAGAAACTTCTCTACCCAGAGAGGGGGGAGATGGGCATCGCTGGCTAGGCAGCATTTATTGCCTATCTCTAATTGCCCTCGTTGAGAGGGCATTTAAGAGTCAATCACGTTGCTGTGAGTCTGGAGTCACACATAGGCTAGACCGGGTAAGGACGGCAGATTTCCTTCCATAGAGGGCTCGCTCCCATTGGGAGTGGTCGAAGCCAATGGCGTCGATGCAATTAAGGGGGAAGCTGGATAAACACACGAGGGAGAAAGGAATAGAAGGATAGGGCGATGGGGTGAGATGAAAGGTGAGGGGGTGGGGGGGGGGAGAACGCTTGTTTGGGGCATTATGACAGGCATGGAGCCGATGGGCTGAATGGCCATTTTTCTCTCTTGTAAATTCAATGTAGTTCACTCACTGGTTTAATATCGAGGGTCCAATAGCAAAGCTGTAGCACCCGCCTTGAACGGCTTCTCGTTTCTGCTGCCCTCAGCGCAGTTTGTGAAACGATTTGGAAAGTTGATTGTGAATGGCGTCTGCTTGGCACTGAACACCGCTGACCCAGATTCATTTTGTTTTGTGGGACTGGGCAGACTGTCCTGCAGATGGACAACATGATGGAGTTCAACCTGACCTCAGTGCAGCGAGCGCTGTTATCACACAGGGTGAGAGTGGACTTTACATGAGCTGAGGCAAAGAAACAACAACACTTTAACCATTGCAGGAGAACAGAGAGTGACGATTTTGGAACGATCTTGCTATCAGCTGTGTGCCAGTTGACACCACTCTCTCCTCAGAGCCTCAATGTTGTGCCTTTGGCTCCCACTCCAGAGACTTGAGCACAGAAACCCTGGCCGACACTCCCCAGTGCAGCACTGCGGCAGTGCTGCATTGTCAGAGGGGCCGCCTTTCGAATGAGACGTTGAACCCCCAGGCCCCTGTCTGCCCTCTCGGGTGGACGTAAAAGATTCCATGGCCGCCGCCGGAAGGAGAGCAGGGGAGGGAGCTCTCCCCAGTGTCCCAGGACCAATGATTACCCTTCAACCAAAATCACCAAAAAAAAGGACAGATGATCTGGGTCATTCTCATTCTCACGTTGCTGTTTGTGGGAGCTTGCTGTGTGCAAATTGGCTGCCACGTTTCCTACATTGCAACAGTGTTTACGCTTCAAAAGCGCTTTGGGATGTCGCGAAAGGCACTTTTAAAATGCAAGCCTTTTATTTTTTGTTCTTTCACTGGGCAATGGCTCAGCAGCGAAAATACACCGGCCGCCACCATGGTTCAGCTTGTGGGTAAACCCTCCGAGCGCCTCGCTTAAGAAGTGCGGAAAACATGGCACCATTTGACACCGTCTGCGCGCCCCTCCCCCCGCCATGCTGTCAGCGCTCAGCCACCTCCTTTTGTGCGCCTCACTGCTTTCCTCGTTAACTCTGCCTTCTGAGTTACAAAAGCCTTGACTCTCCTCCAAACCACTTCTGGGACTTCAAAGTTCTCCCTTGCCTCTTGGTCATCAGAACTGGGCACAGCACTCATGGCCTGACCAGAGAATTACGCAGTTTTATAATTACCTCCTCCCACTTATAAGTCACTGTTTTGGCCACAGTTTCTGCATTTGATTAGTTTATGTTGTTTACCGCTCTTCAGCTATTGTGCCACCATTCCTGGCACGCTAATGTCACCCAGTGTTTTCCGAGTTGTGCCTGCCGTTCTCCCACTTGCTTACTTTTTAAAAATTCATTCATGGGATGTGGGGTGTCGTTGGCCAGGCCAACATTTGTTGCCCGCCCCTAATTGTCCCTTGAGAAGGTGGTGGTGAGCCGCCATCTTGAGCTGCTGCAGTCCCTGTGGTGTGGGTACACCCACAGTGCTGTTAGGGAGGGAGTTCCAGGATTTTTACCCAGCGACAGTGAAGGAACGGCCGATATATTTCCAAGTCAGGGTGGTGAGTGGCTTGGAGGGGAACTTGCAGGTGGTGGTGTTCCCATGTGTCTGCTGCCCTTGTCCTTCTAGATGGTAGAGGTCGTGGGTTTGGAAAATGCTGTCGAAGGAGCCTTGGTGAGTTGCTGCAGTGCATCTTGTAGATGGTACACACACTGCTGCTACTGTGCATTGGTGGTGGAGGGAGTGAATGTTTGTGGATGCGGTGTCAATCAAGCGGGTTGCTTTGTCCTGGACGGTGTCGAGCTTCTTGAGTGTTGTGGGAGCTGCACTTGTCTATCACACTCCTGACTTGTGCCTTGTAGATGGTGAACAGGCTTTGGGGAGTCAAGAGGTGAATTACTCGCTGCAGGATTCCCAGCCTCTGACCTGCTCTTGCAGCCACGGCATTTATATGGCTGGTCCAGTTCAATTTTTGATTAATGGTAACCTCCAGGATGTTGATAGTGGAGGGATTCAGTGATGGTAATACAATTGACTGTCAAGGGGCGATGGTTTGATTCTCTCTTCTTGGAGATGGACTTTGACTAAGACTTATATGGGCTGTAAGTTACTTGCCGCTTACCAGCCCAAGATTCAATATTGCCCAGGTTTTGCTGCATACGGATACGGACTGATTCTGTATCTGTGGCGTTGCCAATGGTGCTGAACACTGTACAGTCATCAGCGAACATCCCCATTTCTGACCTTACTATGAAGGGAAGGTCATTCTCCTCGTGATGCTCAACCTGGTTTGTGGTTCCTGAACACCTACAAACACCCAAGTAAGCTTAATGACCTTTAGTCACAGTGGTGGGAGGCGGGAGGGGGGGGTGTGGTTGGAGTGAGCAAGTCCCTTTACCTCTTCACTACTGGAATTCCTGTATTCTCACGAGGGAAATTTGAAATAAGAACATTTCATGCATAATCCAGTGTTATGAGATAGCATTTCCGTAAAGTGGAGTTATTTTACAAACCCCAGAGAGAAACTTTAAACAACTGTCATAATCTATATTTTTAAGTGGTATGTTTGAGATGCAAATTCAGGAATCAGATCACCAGTTCTCGAAAAGTTTTATATTAAGCTAAATGAAACATTTTATTAATTTACACAAGTTAAATTTATACAATTGGCTACAAATTACTCTTATCATAGCTTTTAACAAATGCCCAAACTAATCTCATTTAGGCAATAGCAACCCATAGGTTTAAGCAGACACCAGTCAAAGTATTTTTGCCTTACGAATTCAAATTGTGGCTCCTTTTACTCGGGTTCCTGTGCAGACAGTTGTAGGCTTACAGCTACTTTGAACTGACATTGCCTCTGCCCTGCACACAAAAAATTGCTGTAGTTATACCTAGCACAGCTCATTGAATGTAAATTCTCAGTGTATCACCAGCCTCCTCTAACAATAAAACCCCTTTCATAGCACCAATTGTATTAGTAATATAAACATTGCTTGGTCTCTGCTAGCTAGGTGCAAGATTTCACTCCCCTCCTTGAATGCTCTATTCAAAAAATGCAAATGCCCTCTACCTCTCTTACATCTCAAAGCTAGTATACATCAAATCACCCAGACCCAGCTGGCTTTAATCCAATTAAGACACACCTCTATTTTAAAATAAAACTATTTTCCAACAATATTTTTTCATTAATAGCTTCATGACAGCCAGCAAACTGGAGGATCCTGCTGCTGTAATATTGAAGATTTCTCCAGCAGCCAGCTTGACCATGTCTTTATCCTGGAGAAATTGTTTGGAAAAAAAATCACTAATTTTCAATGAATAATTTAAAAAATCATTGCCGATGGCTTCTTACAGGCATGTGCTCCCAGGCAATGAGTTCAGCAGGGCTCAGAGAGCAGGATGATGATTTCAGCTAGCCTTCCATCTTTTTCCAACTCTCTGTGGATACAGCGTTGAATTTCCAGCACAGAATCAGGCCATTCAGCCCATCTGCTCTGTGCTGGTGTTTATTCTCTACCCGAGCCTCCTTCCACCCGCTTTTCATCTCATCCCATCACCATATCCTTCTATTCCATTCTCCTTCATGTGTTTATCCAGCTTCCCTTAAATGCATCCATACCATTCCCCTCAACCACTCTCTGTGGTAGCGAGTTCTACATTCTGGGGAGACGGTGGCATAGTGGTAGTGTCACTGGACTAGTAATCCAGAGGACCAGGCTAATACTCTGGGCACATGGGTTCAAATCCCACCATGGCAGGTGGTGGAATTTAACTTAAATTAATAACTCTGGAACTGAAAACTAATCTCAGTAATGATGACCACGGAACCATGATCGATTGTCGTAACAACCTGTCTGGTTCAATAATGTCCCCTTTAGGGAAGGAAATCTGCCGTCCTTACCCGGTCTGGGCCTACGTGTGACTCCAGGCCCACAGCAAATGTGGCTGACTCTTAACTGCCCCTCTGAAATAGCCGAGCGAGACATTCAGCTCAAGGGGCAATTAGGGACGGGCAACACATGCTGGCTTTGCCAGCAATGCCCACATCTCATGAAAGAATACAGGAAAAGAAGTTCTCATCACTCTCAGGGTAAAAAAGCTTCTCCTTTTGGGTTTATTAGTGAGGAGGTCTTGTGGTGCAGTGGGTAGCATCCCTGTCTGGCAGCAGTATGTGTATCATCTACAAGAAGCACTGCAGCAACTCACCAAGGCTGCTTCGCGAACACCTTCCAAACCCATGACCTCTATCATCTAGTAGGACAAGGGCAGCAGACACATGGGGAACACCACCGCCTGCAAGTTCCCCTCCAAGCCACTCACCATCCTGACTTGGAAATATATCGGCCGTTCCTTCACTGTCGCTGGGTCAAAATCCTGGAACTCCCTCCCTAACAGCACTGGGGGTGTACCTGCACCACATGCAGCGGTTCAAGATGGCGGCTCACCCCCAACTCAAAGGGCAATTAGGGCTGGGCAGTAAATGCTGGTCTCACCAACGATGTCCACATCCCATGAGTGAATTTTAAAAAAACCTCCCAGTTTTGGTGTCACCCTTATAAATTCCTTTTTCACCTTATCTAAACAGAAAAAGACGGAAGACTTGCATTTATTTAGCACTTTTTATGACCACTGACCATTTCAAAGCACTTCAGCCATTGAGGTACTTTGAAAATGCAGTCCCTGTTGTAATGTAAGAAAAACGGCAGCCAGTTTGCGCACAGCAAGCTCCCAATAATAGCAATGTGATAATGACTGGATCATTTTTTTTTTCTGATGTTGTTTGAGGGATAAATACTGGCCAGGACTTTGGGGAAAGCTCTAGTTCAAAATGGTAAAATGGGATTTTTTTTTACACCTGCTCAAGAAGGTAGATGGGGCCTTGGTTTAACATCTCATCCGAAAGACGTACCTCTGACAATGCAGCATTCCCTTGGTGCTGCACTGGAGGATCAGCCTAGATTTTTTTTCACGCTCGAGCCCTGGAGTGGGACTCGAACCCGGACCCTTGTGACCCAGGGGCTGAGAGTGCCACCCACTGAGCCACGCTGTCACTTAAGCATCCAACTGGCTCGAGACCCCCTTTGACGGGGTTGCACGGAGAGCAGAATCACGCGCAGTCCCCCAAGCGTGCGGTGATGGCCCGTCCCTCTGCACTGCGTGGCCCGAGAGACTGAGCAAGGTTAGAGGTGACGTGGAAATGCCGGAGACACACACTCAGCCGGCCTGTCAAAACCGGGTCCCGACCTCATGAGTATCAATTGTGTTCTTGCACTGAGAGCAACACAGCTGCAGATGACTTTTCACCCCGAATGCATCTTTTAATCAGTTGGCTAACAGGGAGCTGCAAAATGTAAAAATTCAGCGTGTTTACATACTGTATAATAACCGCTCATTCCTGATAAAGGCCAAACTCGTTTGCTGAGGAATGTTATGCTTGGAGCAGGCTGCAGTTAACTCCAGATAAAAGTGACCAATTTGCAGATCTTTCTGTGCTACAGCCCGCTCAATCAATCATCATTCAGCAAATTAAGCAGCGAAATGTGCTCCAGCAAGTGACGTTTTTTTTCCTCTTTTTTTTTTGCACAGAGGTGATTAGAAACCTCTCCCCGTACCGAGCTGTCACTTAGTGACATTTGGCAGCAGAACGGCACTGGGTTTGGTGAGCATTGGGGCGGAAACACATGGACAATTAGGAAAAAATACGATGCAGGGATCAGGCGTTCCACGTGGTGGGAGTGCACTGGCAAAGGGCTGTGTTCCACGGGGACCTTGTGCGAAAGAACTTGCATTTGGGTAGCGCCTTTTGCAACCTCAGGACAGCCCGAAGCGCTTTACAGCCAATCAAGTACTTTGGAAGTGTTTCCTTTTTTTTAGACCCAACAACTTTTGTTTATATAGCACCTTTAACGTCATGAAATGCCCCATGGCTTCACCACAGCATCATAAAACACAGTATGACCCCCACCACCACCCCCGAGCCACATAAGGAGGCATTAGGGGCAGGTGGCCCAAAGCCCGGTCAAAGGGGACGGTTTTAAGGAGCACCTTAAACCTCTCCGCCTCTCTCTCCTCCACTAAGGAGGCAATTCCAGAGCTAAGGGCCCCAGGCAGCTGAAGGCACGGCCGCCAACGATGGAGCGATGGGAATCGGGGGGGGATGGTCAAGAGGCCGGAATTGGAGGAGCGCAGAGATCTCGGAGGTTACAGAGATAAGGAGGGTTGTAGGGGCCTTTTTTTGTTTTAATCATTCAAGGGATGTGGGCTTTGCTGGCTAGGCCAGCATTTATTGCCCATCCCTAATTGCCCCTTGAGAAGGTGGTGGTGAGCTGCCTTCTTGAGCCGCTGCAGTCCATGTGGTGTAGGTACACCCACAGCGCTGTTAGGGAGGGAGTTCTAGGATTTTGACCCAGCGACAGTGAAAGAACGGCTGATATATTTCCAAGCCAGGATAGTAAGTGACTTGGAGGGGAACTTGCAGGTGGTGGTGTTCCCATCTATCTGCTGCCCTTGTCCTTCTAGATTGTACAGTTTATGGGTTTGGAAGGTGCTGTCTCAGGAGCTTTGGTGAATTCCTGCAGTGCACCTTGTGGATGGTACATATTGCTTCTACTGTGCGTTGGTGGTGGAGGGAGTGAATGTTTGTGGATTGGATGTCAATCAAGCGGGGCTGTTTTGTCCTGGACGGTGTTGAGCTTCTTGAGTGTTGTTGGAGCTGCACTCATCCAGGCAAGTGGGTAGTATTCCATCACACTCCTGACTTGTGCCTTGTAGATGGTGGACAGGCTTTGGGGAGTCAGGAGATGAGTTACTCATCGCAGGATTCCTAGTCTCTGACCTGCTCTTGTAGCCACAGTGTTTATATGCCTAGTCCAGTTCAGTTTCTGGTCAATGGTAACCCCCAGGGTGGGGGATTCAGCAGTGGTAATGCCATTGAACATCAAAGGGTGATGGTTGGATTCTCTCTTGTTGGAAATGGTCATTGCCTGACACTTGTGTGATGCAAATGTTACTTGCCACTTGTCAGCCCAAACCTGGATATTGTCCAGGTCTTGCTGCATTTGGACATGGACTGCTTCAGTATCTGAGGAGTTGCGAATGATGCTGAACATTGTGCAATCATCAGCGAACATCCCCACTTCTGACCTTATGATGGAAGGAAGGTCATTGATGAAGCAGCTGAAGATGGTTGGGCCGAGGACACTACCCTGAGGAACTCCTGCAGTGATGTCCTGGAACTGAAATGATTGACCTCCAACAACCACAACCATCTTCCTTTGTGCTAGGTATGACTCCAACCAGTGGAGAGTTTTCCCTCGACTCCCATTGACTTCGGTTTTGCTAGGGCTCCTTGATGCCACACTCGGTCAAATGCTGCCTTGATGCCAAGGGCAGTGACTCTCACCTCACTTATGGAGTTCAGCTCTTTTGTCCATGTTTGAACCAAGGCTGTAATGAGGTCAGGAGCTGGGTGGCCCTGGCGGAACCCAAACTGGGCATCAGTGAGCAGGTTATTGCTAAGCAAATGCTGCTTGATAGCACTGTTGATGACCCCTTCCTTTACTTTATTGATGATGGAGAGTAGCCTGATGGGGCGGTAATTGGCTGGGTTGGATTTGTCCTGCTTTTTGTGTACAGGATACACCTGGGCAATTTTACACATTGCCAGTGTTTTAGCAGTACTAGAAAAGGGAGGGTTGTAGGGGCTGAAAGAGGTTACAGAGATAGGGAGGGCTTTAGGGGCTGGAGGAGGTTGCAGAGATAGGGAGGGTTGTAGGGACTAGAGGAGGTTACAGATATAGGGAGGGTTGTAGGGGCTGGAGGAGGTTACAGAGATAGGGAGGGTTGTAGGGGCTGGAGGAGGTTACAGAGATAGGGAGAGTTGTAGGGGCTGAAGGAGGTTACAGAGATAGGGAGGGCTGTAGGGGCTGGAGGAGTTTACAGAGATAGGGAGGGTTGTAGGGGCTGGAGGAGGTTACAGAGATAGGGATGGTTGTAGGGGCTGGAGAAGGTTACAGGGATAGGGAGGGTTGTAGGGGTGAAGGAGGTTACAGAGATAGGGAGAGTTGTAGGGGCTGGAGGAATTTACAGAGATAGGGAGGGTTGTAGGGGCTGGAGGAATTTACAGAGATAGGGAGGAGGTGTAGGGGCTGGAGAAGATTACAAAAATTTTTTATATTTGTGCATGGGATGTGGGCGTTGTTGGCTAGGCCAGCATTCACTACCCATCCCTAATAGCCCTTGCTCAGAGGGCATTTAAGAGTCAGCCACATTGCTGTAGGTCTGGAGTCACGTGTAGGCCCAGACCAGGTAAGGACGGCAGATTTCCTTTCCTTAAAGGGGACATTAGTGAAGCAGATGGGGTTTTTACGACAATCGATGATAGATTCATGGTCACTGTCACTGAGACTAGCTTTTTAATTCCAGATGTATTAATTGGATTTGAACTGGAGTTTGAACCCGTGTTCCCAGAGCATTAGCCTGGGTTGCTAGCCCAGTGACATAACTATTTTGCCACTGCCTCCCCCCGAACCCAGTGAGGGGAGAGGAGTCAGCGAGCCACGTTTCATCAAAAAAAAAAATAAACGCCTATTCAGCGGAGGGAAGAAGCCCCCCCCCCCCCCCCCCAGTTAGGGAAAGGTGGTTAGCGAGCAAGAATGAAAAATTCGAAATCCTTTAAAAATGCCCCCTTGCTGCGCCCTCACAGCCTGCACAGAAATAGCAGGAGCTAATCTACCAGAGCCGGCTGGGCATGTTTTGAAACCTTATCTGGGACTCCTTTGAAATGGTCATTCAGGGTATTCAGCCTGGCGATGGGGGCCCATTGTTCCTGCCCCGGTGACTCCCTGTGGGCTGCTGATCGGCAGGCACAGATAGCGGCAGGCAGCGCTGCCTTGTCACGAGGCAAGTCGATGCGGCTCCGTTCAAAGGGCTGAGGCACCGGCAAAAGAACACCTTTCTCTTCAGGCGTCAGCACCCGACTCTGGAAGGGAAAACAAGCTCCTCGGGGCCGCATTCTGCAGCTTTTTTTTTTGTGGGAATGAAATGAGGTACATCCTCAGTGTTGACACCCGGCCCTCGAAGAACAACAGAAGGTTTTTCAGGCTCGGTGTCGTGCTTCAAATCACTTGATTAGATGGAATTCCTGCACCTGAAAGGGAAACACAATCATTCCTCGTCCCCTCGGCATGTCCCTTTAACCCTTTGGTGGGAAGGTGGGGGGGACGAGGAGTGGACACTCGCCCTCCTCCCAGTTTGTTAGGCCAGGCTGCTGCAGAGGAGCAAGGCGTCGCAGGACCGTGCTAGACCCCCCCCGCTCCCCCCGGCCCCCGGCCACCGTCCAGCCTCAGTTATCGCCTGTAAAAGATCGTCACTCGTCAGTTCAATTGGGGAACTCAAGAGGAAGCCTTTACCCGGAGAGTGGGGAGTGGGGAGAATGTGGGACTCGCCCCCACAGGGAGCGGCGAGTGGGGGAAGGTACATTTAAGGGTGGAGCTGGGTTAACACGCGAGGGAGAAAGGAACAGAAGGACATGTTGGCTAAACACCCCACTGGTTATCAGAGTGGCCCCCTCACTCACGGTTAAGGTATTGGCTGCAACGTACTTCAGAGGCAGTGGGCAAGGTGGAAAGAACGGCTGGCATTTTCCGTAACACCTCTCACCACCTCAGGACATCCTGGTGCGCTTTTCCGCCAAGCACTTCTGCAGTGTGGCCCGCTGTAGGAAATGCCAGTTCATGCACAGCAAACTCCCACAAACAGCATTGATGTCATGACCCAGATCATCTGTGAGGGATAAATATTGGCCCCAAGATACCGGAGAGAATCTGCACCACCAGCCCCCCCCCCCCCAACCTCCCCACCCAGCCCCGTCTTCAAAATGGTGCTGTGGGATCTTTCACAAGCACCCGAGAGGGCCTCGCGCTCCCTCAGTACTGGCACCAGAGGTCCCTGTGAGAGCCCCAAAAGGCCGGGACAGAGCACAATGGTCACCTCACCAAGCAAAAGGGTTTTCATCGTCGTTGTTGCTGATGGTTCCTTTCCGTTTGACAATCCGCCCACACGTCAGCACAGCTCGACAGCCACCTGCGTACAGGCAGCTTCACTGAGGGTTTGATAGCTGACAATGAAGGCCGAGAGGCCCTTGTGGGAGTTTGGAGCCCCCTCCGACTCGGGTGTGCACACGCACACACGCACACACACACACACACACACACACACACACACACGCGCGCGCGCGCGTACACATGCACACACACATACAAACGTGCGCACACACAAACGTGCACACACAAATGTACACACACACACAGACGCGCACGCACGCACACACACAAACACACGTACAGGTGCACATACACACACAAACGTGCATGCACACACATGCACACACACACAAACACGCACACACACACAAACATGCACACACACAAACGCACGCACATGCACACACACACAAATGTGCACGCACACAAATGTATGCACGCACTCAAACGCACGCACACGCACACACACACAAACGTGCACACACACAAACGTGCACACAAACATACGCACACATACATGCACACACACACACACACAGACGTGCACGCGCGCACACGAACACGCAAATGCACACAAACGCGCGCACACAAACACGCACACACACAGAGTATCTGAAACAATTTGCTAAACTCAGTGAGGGGCGGGGAGGGTGTGGGTTGGACAAGATCTTAACATGTCAGGATCCTTCGTCAGGAGAAGATGAACAGTTATGAAAGCTTTGGAAGTTAATTAATCTGAGGGCCAGGTTCAGTTCAGTAACTCCTACTTAGCTATTTCTCCTGGTGACCTCAGCAGGCCTCCCACACAAAAGTTAAACAGCAGACCCAAAGGAGTGTTAACTAGACAGATGTTCTTCCAAATCTGTAAACTAGTGACAAGACTTTTTCTTCAGCAGTGAGTCTGGGCCCAACACAGGGCGGAAGCAGATCATTTAGTAGATGGACAGTTTCCGAAATCATTCACGCCTGTATGCTTTCAGCTACAAGCCCCTTTCCAAGACACGCCTTCATTGCCGGCTCACTGGTAGGCCGTGTTTTCTGAGTCAGGAGGTCAGGGGCTCAAGGCCTGCTCTAGAGACTTGACCATAAAAACTTGGCTGACACTCCGAGTGCAGTGCTTAAGGGAGTGCAGCACTGTCGGAGGAGCCAGGTTCCTCCCTACAGTGCTGCCAGAGAGAGAGAGGCTGGGTAGCGAGCATTATTCTTCTTCCTGATTGCTATTCAGACAGTGTGTGTGTGTGTGTGTGTGTGTGTGTGTGTGTGTGTGTGTGTGTGTGTGTGTGTGTGTGTGAGTGAGAGACTGTCTGAAACTGTGCGTGTTTGAGACTGTGTCTTTGTGAGTGTGTGTGTGTGTCTGTGTGTTTGAGAGTGCATGTGTGTTTGTGTTTGAGAGTGCATGTGTGTGTTTGAGACTGTGTGTGAGAGAGTGTGTGAGTGTTTGAGACTGTGTGTGTGTTTGGGACTGTGTGTGTCTGTGTTTGAGAGTGCTTCTGTGTGTTTGAGACTGTGCGCGCGAGTGTGTTTGTGCGTACGTGTTTGTGTGTGAGAGCATGTTTGAGATGGTGCGTGAACGTGTTTGAGACTGTGTGTTTACACGTTTGAGACTGTGTGCATGTTTGACACTGTGTGCGTGCTTGAGAGTGTGAAAATGTGTATGCTTGTCTGTGTTTGAGAGCGAATGTGTGTCTGTGTTTGAGAGTGCGAAAGTGTGTGTTTGTGTCTGCGCTTGAGAGTACGAAAGAGTCTGTGTGTCTGTAAGTGTGTTTGAGACTGTGTATGTAACGGTTTGTGTGTTTGAGACTGTGTATGGAACGGTTTGTGTGTTTGAGACTGTGTGTGTAACGGTTTGTGTGTTTGAGATTGTGTGTGTGTAACGGTTTGTGTGTTTGAGATTGTGTGTGTGTAATGGTTTGTGTGTTTGAGATTGTGTGTGTGTAACGGTTTGTGTGTTTCAGATTGTGTGTGTGTGTAATGGTTTGTGTGTTTGAGATTGTGTGTGTAACGGTTTGTGTGTTTGAGATTGTGTGTGTGTAACGGTTTGTGTGTTTGAGATTGTGTGTGTGTGTAACGGTTTGTGTGTTTGAGATTGTGTGTGTGTGTGTAACGGTTTGTGTGTGTGTAACGGTTTGTGTGTTTGAGATTGTGTGTGTGTAATGGTTTGTGTGTTTGAGATTGTGTGTGTGTGTGTAACGGTTTGTGTGTTTGAGATTGTGTGTGTGTGTAACGGTTTGTGTGTTTGAGATTGTGTGTAACGGTTTGTGTGTTTGAGATTGTGTGTGTGTAACGGTTTGTGTGTGTGTAACGGTTTGTGTGTTTGAGATTGTGTGTGTGTGTAACGGTTTGTGTGTTTGAGATTGTGTGTGTGTAACGGTTTGTGTGTGTGTAACGGTTTGTGTGTTTGAGATTGTGTGTGTATAATGGTTTGTGTGTGTGTAACGGTTTGTGTGTTTGAGATTGTGTGTGTGTGTGTAACGGTTTGTGTGTTTGAGATTGTGTGTGTGTAACGGTTTGTGTGTTTGAGATTGTGTGTGTGTAACGGTTTGTGTGTGTGTAACGGTTTGTGTGTTTGAGATTGTGTATGTGTAATGGTTTGTGTGTGTGTAACGGTTTGTGTGTTTGAGATTGTGTGTGTGTAACGGTTTCTGTGTTTGAGATTGTGTGTATGTGTGTAACGGTTTCTGTGTTTGAGATTGTGTGTGTGTAACGGTTTGTGTGTTTGAGATTGTGTGTGTGTGTGTAACGGTTTGTGTGTTTGAGATTGTGTGTGTGTGTAACGGTTTGTGTGTGTGTAACGGTTTGTGTGTTTGAGATTGTGTGTGTGTGTGTAACGGTTTGTGTGTTTGAGATTGTGTGTGTGTGTGTAACGGTTTGTGTGTTTGAGACTGTGTGTGTGTGTAACGGTTTGTGTGTTTGAGACTGTGTGTGTGTGTGTGTAACGGTTTGTGTGTGTGTAACGGTTTGTGTGTTTGAGATTGTGTGTGTGTAACGGTTTGTGTGTGTAACAGTTTGTGTGTTTGAGACTGTGTGTGTGTGTAACGGTTTGTGTGTGTGTAACGGTTTGTGTGTTTGAGATTGTGTGTGTGTAACGGTTTGTGTGTGTGAGATTGTGTGTGTAACGGTTTGTGTGTGTGAGATTGTGTGTGTAACGGTTTGTGTGTGTGTAACGGTTTGTGTGTTTGAGACTGTGTGTGTGTGTGTAACGGTTTGTGTGTGTGTAACGGTTTGTGTGTTTGAGATTGTGTGTGTGTAACAGTTTGTGTGTTTGAGACTGTGTGTGTGTGTAATGGTTTGTGTGTGTGTAACGGTTTGTGTGTTTGAGACTGTGTGTGTGTGTAACGGTTTGTGTGTGTAACGGTTTGTGTGTTTGAGATTGTGTGTGTGTAACGGTTTGTGTGTTTGAGACTGTGTGTGTGTGTAACGGTTTGTGTGTGTGTAACGGTTTGTGTGTTTGAGATTGTGTGTGTGTAACGGTTTGTGTGTGTGTAACGGTTTGTGTGTTTGAGATTGTGTGTGTGTGTAATGGTTTGTGTGTGTGTAACGGTTTGTGTGTTTGAGATTGTGTGTGTGTAACGGTTTGTGTGTGTGTAACGGTTTGTGTGTTTGAGATTGTGTGTGTGTAACGGTTTGTGTGTGTGTAACGGTTTGTGTGTTTGAGATTGTGTGTGTGTGTGTGTGTAACGGTTTGTGAGTGTGAGATTGTGTGTGTGTGTGAGACTGTGTGTGTGTGTGTGTAACGGCTGTCAAAGGGAGGAAGCATGCTGCCCCCAAATTTAGAGACGCCTCCCTTGGGCGCCCACTGGTCGCTGTGGAGGCCTCTATTCCCACTCTGGGCAAACACCAGCAAGCAAGGTCACCAGCATGGAAAGCGGTGGCAGCAGTGGTCAGCGCCAACGCCCTGCCAAAGAGGACAGCCAACCTGTGCCGAAAGAGGATGAATGTTCTCCTCTGTTTCGCCAGGGTAAGTCACTCTTCTCATCACTCTCAACCCACATACACACAAACCCGTCACACATACCCAGGGCCCTCACTCCCTGCCAGTTCAAGGGACATCACCATTCACTCTCTCACACGCAAACCATCTGTCCATGACACCACTCACCACCCACACAGGCCAGGCATCCTGCTCACACTCTCTCCACCTGTCTTCATGCAGGACAAGCTGGCACACAACAAAGGGGAGAGGTCACAGACTGGGGGGAGGAATGCCCGACATCAAGGTCCTCACAGACTTTGCCATTAGAGTCATCCAGCTGGCCGGCGAGCCTGTGCTGATGGGGAGGTCAGCGGTGCTCAACCAAGAGAGGGTCCAGCAGTGCAACATCCATCAGACAACCATGCTGTGAGTCCCCCTGTACTGCGCTGCCCTGCCATTCACTAATTATCTCTCCTTGCTTTTGTAGGCACATCTGGGAAACAGCCGAGGGGGTCCACGACCCAGGTCCTCGACTCAAGCCCCGAAGACACCTCGGACGAAGAATCTGATGACACTCTCATTGAAGAGCCGTCACAGCGCTCACCCACACCCTCCACCACCGCAGAGACACACACCTCGGTGGGACCTAGTTCTAGAGTAGCTTCAGGGTCAAAAATCTGGTGAGCACATCGCACTATCTGATCCACAGCAGGTGGTGGCTGGGACTTCCCAGGTTTCTGGCACTCGGAGGACTGCTGGAGGCCAGAAACCTGCTGAGTCCGAGTCAGATGAGGAGCCTCTGGACTTGGTCATACCTCAGTTGCTGGAGCTCACGATGGCTTGGAAGCAATTCTTGGCCTTTTCACTCTATTGACTGCAACTCCATCCCCCCCCCTTGCCGGCCTGTTTGTGTATGCGTGTGTGTGTGTGTGTTTGCGAGTGTACTGAAGGCAGAATCAATCAGATAGAGGGCGTGGTTAGCAAAACGAACCGGCTTCATAAATAGAGGTAGTGAGCGCAAAAGCAGGGAAGATTTATAAAGCTCTGGTTGGGCCACAACTACTGCATTGGTTCCAAACCTGGTCACCACACTTTAGGGGAAGGATGTGAGGGGCTTCGAGAGGGTTGCGCGGGAGATTGACCAGAACGGTCCCAGGGATGAGGAGATTTTAGCGACCGGGGGTTAGGGGGGTTGGAGAAGCTGGGCTTGTTCTCCTTGGAGCGAAGGAGATTGAGAGGGGGGAGGATTTAATAGAGGTGGACAAGATGATGACAGGTTTGGATAAGGTGGACAAAAGCCATTCTCATTAGCTGTTGGGACAAGGATTGGTGGGGGGGGGGGAAACCGATTTAAGGTTTTGGGCAAGGTGGGTGGGGGGTAATTTGAGGAAGAACTTGCTTACTCCGCGACTGGTGATGACCTGCAGCCTGCAGGTGGTGCTGGAAGCAGGAGGAAGCAATAATTTCAAAAGGAAATTAGATCGGTGCTTGAAGGAAATAAACTTGCAGGGATATGGGGATGGAGCAGGGGACTCAGGGAGAGGGACTGAGTGGGATTGACCTCCAGAGGGTTGACATGGACCAGAAGGCCGATTGGCCTCCCTTCAGTGCCGTATTTGAGTCTTAAGACTCACAGCCTAACCTCCTGCCTGAAAAACTGCAGCTTGAACGAGGTGCGAGGGAGCGTAACAGAACCTGTACCGCACCGAGAATCACACATGGGGAACACCACCACCTGCAAGTTCCCCTCCGAGCCACTCAGCATCCTGACTTGGAAACATATCGGCCGTCCCTTCACTGTCGCTGGGTCAAAATCCTGGAATTCCCTCCCTAACAGCACGGTGGATGTACCTACACCACACGGACTGCGGCGACTCGAGAAGACGGCTCACCCCCACCTTCTCAAGGGGTAATTAGGGATGGGCAATAAATGCTGGGCCCAGCCAGCGACACCCACATCCCATAAATGAATTTAAAAAAAGAAAATCCCAGGTAGAGATGTCGTGGAGGGATGAGGAGGACCCTGAACAGCAGCTCTCCCCTTCGACGGGAAAGAATATGTCCCGACTTCCCTCCTGGTGCTTTGTGGTTTCGGGCCTGTGCGACACTCAGTCCTGTAATTATCTCTGGCATTCTCTCAGATTGACGTGCCTGAGTTTTTCAATTGCATTCCTCAAGTGTTGTTTCAAAACAAGGAGCGTGTGTTGTGTAACAAAGCCAGTCAATCAAAGGCGGAAATGTTTGAGGCCTGTTAACGGCAGAGGTTTAACCTCTCCTGTTGGCTCCTTTTTTTCCTCTTGGTTTGGTTTTGTGTGTTTAGTGCCGCTGTAAAAGAAAGGAAGTTGGATTGGACACGGTGAAATGGCTGACATCCCCCAATTGTTGGGAAGGTGTCCCTTGAGTGAGTCACATGCTTGTTGGCCTTTGTGCAGTGCAGGTCACGTCTTCCGAAACAGCTTTCTGTCTCCCTAGGCTCTTGTGTAGAAGATACAATCCCAGTCCCCATCTCCTCACACCCGCCATACACCCCCCACCCCCCCCCCCCCACCACCACCACCACCACCACACAATATGCCCAAAGATCCACGGGATGAGAATCAGCCCATTCCACCGCAGGAACACCCCACGGCAGCAACGCACGGCCCCGAGTAGATGTCGCCCTTCAGTCGCGGAGCAGCCCGGGTTTGGGAATCAGGGCTCTCCCCCTGTTTAAGGCGGAGGTGGGGAGGAGGAGGCCCCTTCTCTCAGAGGGCCGCCCGTCTGTCTCGCCCAGAGACCGGGGGAGGCTGGGCCGCTGAATAGACCCAAGGCTGAGTTAAGACAGATTTTCGATCGACGAGGGAGTCGGGGGTTATCGGGGGGGGGGGTGGGGGGAGGGGGGGGGGGGGGGGGTGAACAGGCAGGAAAGCGGAGTTAAGCCCACAATCAGGTCAGCCGTGATTTGTTCTGTATGGCGGAGCAGACTCGAGGGGCCGAGTGGCCTACTCCTGCTCCTTTTCCTTCTCTCTCTCTCTGCAGTGATGCCACCAGGAAGCTGTGTCCTAAACTCCCCCACCTTGACCCCCCCCCCCACCCCACCCGCTGCCGCACATGCCATGAGCCCCCACCTTTCAGAGCTTGCTCTGCGTGCGGCCCTGCTTTGTGCTTCGCCTTAACCAGTTTGTACAGGCGGCCTGCAAAAGCAAATGTGCGTGCGGGGCAGCAGCAGAGCGGGGCAGGGGGGGTGTGGTGTGGCAGGGCTGGTGCAGCGGCAGAGCAGGGTAGGGGGGTTGTGGTGTGGCATTGCTAGTGCAGCGGCAGAGCAGGGTAGGGGGGGTGTGGTGTGGCAGGGCTGGTGCAGCGGCAGAGCAGGGTAGGGGGGGTGTGGTGTGGCAGGGCTGGTGCAGCGGCAGAGCAGGGTAGGGGGGGGTGTGGTGTGGCAGGGCTGGTGCAGCGGCAGAGCAGGGTAGGGGGGGTGTGGTGTGGCAGGGCTGGTGCAGCGGCAGAGCAGGGTAGGGGGGTGTGGTGTGGCAGGGCTGGTGCAGCGGCAGAGCAGGGTAGGGGGGTGTGGTGTGGCAGGGCTGGTGCAGCGGCAGAGCGGGGCAGCAGGGTGTGGTGTGGCGGGACTTGCAAAATAGCAGAGCGGGGCAGGTTGTGGGGGGTGGGGGGGGGAGGAGGTGGGGGGGGGCGCATTGGATGGGGAGTACCAGTCCAGTGGGCACATGTGGTTTGCCAGGCATTCAGTTCCCCTCCGTCAGCTTAGCTTGGGAATTTGGCTGCACCTCCAGAGGGCGCTAGTGCCCACAGGGAGAGACCAAGGGACAGGGTCTTTTTTTATCCATTCATGGGGGTGTGGGTGTTGCTGGCTGGGCCCAGCATTTATTGCCCATTCCTAATTGCCCTTGAGAAGGTGGTGGTGAGCTGCCGTTTTGAACCACTGCAGTCCCTGTGGTGTAGGTACACCCACAGTGCTGTTAGGGAGGGAGTTCAAGGATTTTGACCCAGCGACAGTGAAGGAACGGCCGATATGCTTCTAAGTCAGGATGGTGAGTGACTTGGAGGGGAACTTGCAGGTGGTGCTGTTCCCAGGAGCCTGCTGCCCTTGTATTTCTAGATGGTTGTAGTCGTGGGTTTGGAAGGTGCTGTCTAAGGAGCCTTGGTGATTTGCTGCAGTGCATCTTGTAGATGGTACACACACTGCTGCTACTGTGCGTCGGTGGTGGAGGGAGTGAATGTTTGTGGATGGGGTACCAATCAAGCGGGGCTGCTTTGTCCTGGATGGTGTCGAGCTTCTTGAGTGTTGTTAGAATTGCACTCATCCAGGCAAGTGGTGAGTATTCCATCACACTCCTGACTTGTGCCTTGTAGATGGTGGACAGGCTTTGGGGAGTCAGGAGGTGAGTTACTTACCACAGGATTCTCAGCCTCTGACCTGCTCTTGTAGCCACAGTATTTATATGGCTGGTCCAGTTCAGTTTCTGGTCAATGGTAACCCCCAGGATGTTGATAGTGGGGGATTCAGTGATAGTAATGCCATTGAATGTCAAGGGGCGATGGTTAGATTCTCTCTTGTTGGAGATGGTCATTGCCTGGCACTTGTGTGGCACGAATGTTACTTGCCACTTGTCAGCCCAAGCCTAGACATTGTCCAGGTCTTGCCGCATTTGGAAAAGGACTGCTTCAGTATCTGAGGAGTCACGAATGGTGCTGAACATTGTGCAATCATCAGTGAACATCCCCACTTCTGACCTTATGATGGAAGGAAGGTCATTGATGAAGCAGCTGAAGATGGTTGGGCCGAGGACACTACCCTGAGGAACTCCTGCAGTGATGTCCTGGAGCTGAGATGACCGACCTCCAACAACCACAACCATCTTCCTTTGTGCTGGGTATGATTCCAACCAGTGGAGAATTTTCCCCCTGATTCCCATTGACTCCAGTTTTGCTCGGGCTCCCTGATGCCACACTTGGTTAAATGCTGCCTTGCTGTCAAGGGCAGTCACTCTCACCTCACCTCGGGAGTTCAGCTCTTTTGCCCATGTTTGAACCAAGGCTGTAATGAGCTGAATAACCCTGACGGAACCCAAACTGAGCAGGTTATTGCTAAGCAAGTACAGCTTAATAGAGCTGTTGATGACCCCTTGCATCATTTTACTGATGATCGAGAGTAGAATAATGGAGTGGTAATTGGCCGGGTTGGATTTGTCCTGCTTTTGGTGTTCAGGACATACCTGGGCAATTTCCCACATTGCTAGGTAGATGCCAGTGTTGTAGCTGTACTGGAACAGCTTGGCTAGGGGTGTGGCAAGTTCTAGAGTGTAGAGTCATAGAGTTTTACAGCACAGAAAGGACTCTTTGGCCCATCGTGTCTGTTCCAAGCCCCTATCTACTCTGGTCCCATTTTCCAGCACTTGGCCCATATCCTTGTATGCTATGGCGTTTCAAGTGTCATCTAAATACTTCTTAAATGTTGTGAGGTTTCCTGCCTTTACCACCCCTCAGGCAGTGAGTTCCAGATATGCCCCACACTGGGTGAAAAATTTTTTCCTCAGATTGCCTCTAAACTTTCTGCCCCTTACCTTAAATCTATGCCCCCTGGTATTGACCCCTCCATTAAGGGGAAAAGTTTATTCCTATCTACCCTATCAATGCCTCTCATAATTTTGTATAGCTCTATCAGGTCCCCCCTCAGCCTTCTCTGCTCTAAGGAAAACAACCCTAGCCTATCCAGTCTCTCTTTTAGCTGAAACGCTCCAGCCCAGGCAACAGCCTGGTGGATCTCCTCTGCACCCTCTCCAGTGCAATCACATCCTTCCTATAGTGTGGCGACCAGAACTGCACGCAGTACTCCAGCTGTGGCCTAACTAGCATTTTATACAGCTCTAACATAACCTCCCTGCTCTTATATTCTATGCCTCGGCTAATAAAGGCAAGTATCCCATATGCCTTCCTAACCACCTTTTCTACCTGTCCTGCTGCCTTCAGGGATCTATGGACATGCACATCAAGGTCCCTCTGACTGTCTATACTTCCTAGGGTCTTTCCATTCATTGGGTATTCTCTTGCCTTGTTAGTCCTCCCAAAATGCATCACCTCACACTTCTCAGGATTAAATTCCATTTGCCACTGTTCTGCCCATCTCACCAGCCCGTCTATATCATCCTGTAGCCCAAGGCTTTCCTCCTCACTACTTAACACCACCAGTTTTTGTGTCACCTGCCAACTTACTGATCATACCTCCTACATTCATGTCTATATCATTAATGTACACTACAAACAGCAAGGGTCCCAGCACCGAGCCCTGCAGTACACCACTGGGCACAGGCTTCCAGTCACACAAGTCTTCCGTGCTACTGTGGAATATTGTCAGGGCCCATCGCCTTTGCAGTATCCAGTGCCTTCAGCCATTTCTTGATATCACGTCGAGTGAATCGAATTGCCTGCAGACTGGCATCTGTGATGCTGGGGACCTCTGGAGGAGGCCAAGATGGATCATCCACTCGGCACTTCTGGCTGAAGATTGTAGCACGTGCTTCTGCCTCATCTTTTGCACTGATGTACTGGGCTCCCCCAACGTTGAGGATGGGGATATTTCTGGAGCCTCCTCTTCCATTGAGTTGTTTAATTGCCCACCAACATTCACGACTGGATGTGGCAGGACTGCAGAGCTTAGATCTGACCCATTGGTTGTGGAATCACTTAGCCCTGTCTATCACCTGCTGCTTATGCTGTTTAGCACGCAAGTAGTCCTGTGTTGTAGCTTCACCTCATTTTTAGGTGTGCCTGGTGCTGCTCCTGGCGTGCCTTCCTGCATTCTTCATTGAACCAGGGTTGATCCCCTGGCTGGATGGTAATGGTAGAGTGGGGGATATGCTGGGCCATGAGGTTACAGATCATGTTTGAGTACAGTTCTGTTGCTGCTGATGGCCCACAGTGCCTCATGGTTGCCCAGTCCTGAATTGCTAGACATTTAGCACATGGTAGCGCCTCACAACACGATGGAAGGTATCCTCAATGTGCAGACAGGACTTCGTCTCCACAAGGAATGTGCAGTGGTCACTCCTACCAATACTATTGCATCTGTGGCAGGCAAGTTGGTGAGGATGTGGTCAAGTATGTTTTTTTTCCCCCCTCTTGTTGGTTCCCTCACCACTTGCTGCAGACCCAGTCTAGCAGCTATGTACTTTAGCATCCGGCCAACTCGGTCAGTAGTGGTGCTACCGAGCCACTCTTGGTGATGGACATTGAAGTCCCCACCCAGAGTACATTCTGTACCCTTGCCACCCTCAGTGCTTCCTCCAAGTGGTGTTCAACATGGAGGAGCACTGAGCGGGAGGGGCCAGATTGACAATCAGCCATTGGCGACAGGGGAAGGGCTTGGTGGTGGTGCTGATTGGTTCAGGGCCAAATGCATCTCATGTCTGGAATTGTCAATAATCATCAAGCACAGACCTCCCTCCCTGACTGAGTAATGAATCTTTCTAAACCTTAGACTCCTATCAGCACCTCTTCCTCCGTCTGAACTGCGGAATCGAATTCTGCCTTTGAAGATGTCAGGGAGTTGGGAGCTGAGATTAATACCCAGGCACATCGTTAAACGTAGTTGATTGGATCATTAACTGGACCCGTTCAGGCAAATTGGTCCCAGCTCCTGCTCCTGCACCTGAATAAATTGCAAGTGGCAGATGCTGAACACCAGTTATTTCCTAAATGGCCGTGTGTGTGTGTGTGTGTGTGTGTGTGTGTGTGTGTGTGTGTGTGTGTGTGTGTGTGTGTGTGTGTGTGTGTGTGTGTGTGTGTGTGTGTGTGTGTGTGTGTGTGTGTGTGTGTGTGTGTGTGTGTGTGTGTGTGTGTGTGTGTGTGTGTGTTTTTCTTTATTCTTTTGTGGGATGTGGGTGCCGCTGGGCAAGGCCAGCATTTGTTGCCCCATCCCTGATTGCCTTTGAACTGAACGGGTTTGTTCGGCTATTTCACAGGGCAGTTAAGGGTCAACCACATTGCTATGGGTCTGGAGTCACACGTAGGCCAGACTGGGTAAGGATGGCAGATTTCGTTTGCTAAAGAGACATTGGTGAACCAGATGGGTTTCTGCAACAATCGATGATAGTTTCATGGTCACCGTTACTGAGACTCGCTTTATATCCCAGATTTATTAATTGAGTTTAAATTCCACCAGCTGGCCATGGTGGGATTTGAACCCGTGTCCCCAGAGCATTAGCCTGGGCCTCCGGATTGCTAGTCTAGTGACATTACCACTGCGCCACCGTCTCCCGCCACTTTGTGCGTGTGTCTGTCCCTCCCTCCCTCCCTCCCTCCCCTGGAAATGTGCACGTACCCCAGAGCAATTGCAAGTCCAACCCGTGGGTTCAGGCAGAGGCTACAAGCTGCTAATGCTTCTCCGACACCATTGATCACATCATACATACCCATCGGCTCGATCACGGATGCGTTGGGCGGAATGGCCTCCTTCGGCTGCTTTATTTTCTGTGACTCTGTGTGATACACAGAGTGCCCCGCGACCTTTTCAATCGCATTCTGCAACCTTGCCTCCTTTTGTCAGAGGAATTTAAAAGAGTTGGCGCTGTCCTCCCTCCCCCATAAGCAGCTGGAGGAAACGTGCTGGACGAGATCCCTTCTGTAGATGCTCCCTTTCACACTTTGGTGTGTAAACTGTCGGACCTGCCTCTCTCTATCCGCTGTTTAAGGCAGCTGAATGCAGTCAAAGCAGCCTCGCTTGATCAGCCACCACATAAAACGTTCACTCCCTCCACCACTGACGCACAGTGGCAGCCGTGTGTGTACCACCTGATGCACTGCAGCAACTCGAGGCTCCTCTGACAGCACCTCCCAAACCCCCGACCTCCACCAGGCACGGGGACACCGCCACCCGCAAGTTCCCCTCCAAGTCACTCACCACCCTGACTTGAAAACATATCGGCCGCTCCTTCACTGTCGCTGGGTCAAAATCCTGCAATTCCCTCCCCCTAACAGCACCGTGGGTGTACCTACACCACAGGGACTGCAGCGGCTCAAGAAGGCGGCTCACCCCCCCCACCTTCTCAAGGGGCAATTAGGGATGGGCAATAAATGCTGGGCCCAGCCAGCGACGCCCACACATAGCGGATGAGTTTTAAGGTGATTCCAGTCGGCAGTTTAGTTCAGTGGAGGGCAAACAGCTATTGCTGGTGTGACTCCACGCGCTGTTACGCTGTGACAACACAGAGCCTTTTGGAGTGAGCCAGCAGGTACACTGTGCGCCGAGGAGACATGCGGTGCAGAGGGAACTGAAATGTGGAGGTAGTTGTGGAGGGGGGGTGGGGGGGGTGCTGCTGCGGTGGTGGCGGCGTTGGATGGAGTGTGGGGATAGAGCGTATAGCACCAGTGGAAATCTGTGCAGCTAGGCTTTCTGCAGAAACCACCCGACCCCCCCCCCAGCTAACCAAGGCAGCTGAGGGGTGTGCAGAAACACTACCAGCAACCGCAGATGAGCGAGATAGTTCCATCCATCGTGAAGATGTTCCAGAAAGACCCCCCCCCCCGGTCCACCCTCCACTCCCCCCCACCCCTACTCTTTTCAGCGTCTAATGGAGCACCTCGAATTTATAGCTCAGCGTCAGGCCATTCAGCCCATCAGCCTTTGCTGCTGTTCATTCCCCACACGGGCCTCCTCCCCTCTTCATCTCACTCCATCACCCTACCTACCGTTCTATTCCCTTCTCCCTCAGATGTGTTTATCCAGCTTTCCCCTTAAGTGTGTCTATAACATTCACCTCGAGCACTCGCTGTGGGAGCGGGTTCCACATTCTCCCCGCTCTCCGGGTAAAGAAGCTTCTCCTGAATTCCCCTCTTGGATTAGCGAGCGGCTATCTTACGTCGACGGCCCCCTGGTTCTGGTCTTCCCCTGGTTTTGGCATCGACGTTTCCATGACGATGTTACCACTGCAGAGGAGGGCGGAGCCTTTCCCTCGGGGAGGTGGGGAGCGGGGAAATCGATTTCAAATAGCGCCCGGCTTCATTCTTCACTCTCACGGCCCGAATGCCAGGTTCTCTGAAAAGAGCCGCAGTGCTTTCGAGGCTTTGGTGAGAGTTGGGTCGACCACCAGCCCCAACCCACCCCACCCCACCCACCCACCCACCCACACACACCACCCCCCCCTCCACCTCCCCCTCACTCCCCTCGCTGCAGAGTGATCTGATGGGACATTCACACCGGCAATATTAGGATGTGTTCGCTGTATTTGTATTTTACCCTCCTTCCCAAGAGAGTTTCCTGAGGATTACACAGAGGCAGTTTACACTGCAGGAGACTTTGCCAGCTGCTCCCTCCGAATGGGAAGTAATCTTTCCCTTTGTTTTGACATATTAATGACAGAGCCAAATATTTATCCACTCTGGTGAAGTGATTGTCAAATACTTTAGATCTGTTTTCCTGTCAGTCGTTTTGTAGAGGGGTCTCACTGGGTAGCAAAGGGAGTTTTTGACTTGTGGGCTTTGGTGGGGGTTGGTGGGGGGGGTGGTATGGTTTCAGTTTTGGGCTTTACCCTATCAGAGGTGGTAACGCCCTGTGCTCTTTTGATTAGCGTTAAACTGGTCGAATTTAAAACTCTCAATCTTGTTTTCAAATCCCTACCTGGCCCCCTTCAGACCTCTGAGATGTCTGCACTCCTCTAACAGTTGAGTGACTGGTGTTTTCCTTCACTCTGTCATTGATAGCCATGCCTTCAACCTGCCTGGGTTCTGAAGCTCTCGCCGTCTCTCCACCTCTCTCCCTTTCTTACACTTTCTCTCTCTCTTTATCTCGCTCTGTCCCTCTCCCCTCCTTTATGACTCCCCTTAAAACCGACCTCCTCGACCAAGCCTTTGGTCGCCAGCCCCTACTATCTCCTGCCCTGGCCCAGGTGCCTGAGAGGGCTACCGTGTTAAAACACGATCAGAAATGATTCATCGTTCCCAGGTCTCAGTCGCCCTGTGTTCCTGAGGATATGCGGGGTGTGTTTGCGTGGTTTTAAGTGTGTCACGTCTCGACGGTGGAGGGGAGCAGGAGTTTTCTGGAATTTTTCTCGAAAACGGCATCAATTTTGTTGGCTCTCCCAACGGTCCCAGCAGCTCGGGGAGGTGAACTGCAATCGGCCGTGATTCTGTCTTCCATGTTGCTGCACAGAGAGAGACAGCTCGCCAAAACTTTTCATTCTGCCCACCTCAGGGCGAACGCAAGAGTGCAAAATTTGCACCTCAGGGGTAAAGCATGCTGATTGGCTGGTAAGCGACTCCGGCTGAGGCGTTGCCATGGAGAAAGCAACAGGGGCAACGCCTCGCCCAATCAGGGTCGACTTGCCAACCAGTCAGCATTTCTCCTGTAGCATAACTTGTTGTGATTGTCTGAAATTTGGCATTCTTGCATTTGTCCTGAAGAGTGCAAAACAAAAAGCTTCGACAGCACTTCTCTCTTCTCAGCACTATTCAAGTCCTGCGCTACCGAGTGAGCTCTCTCTCCTCTGCTTTCACGCAGTTTGACAGCCCCTGCACTTCCAAAGTATTCCGTTGGCTGGAAAGCGCTTTAGAACTGCCCTGACATAGTGCAAAGCACTATATAAATGCAATTTCTTTTCCAATTACTGCAATGCAGCAACTCTCGTTGCAGTGAAGCACAAGGGTTAAGCCTGCCCCCAGCTGTTTGTGTGGAGGAGCTTTCAAAGCGCGTTCGCTGCTGTAGGAAACACGGTGGCCATTTTCCCATAATGCCGCTGCCCCTTGCACCCAAGTGTTGGCCCGTGATGATTAACTGTGCAAAACCCTCTTGCCTCCGCAGCTCCATCCGGACATCGACCTGTCCAACCCAGAGCTCCACAGCCGGTTTGTGAGGCTCAATGAGGCCTACAGTGTGCTGAGCAAGCCCAGCAGCCGACGGGAGTACGACACAAAGCTGAGGACGCAGCGACATGCCCCCTTTGGACCCCCCTCCGACCCCCCGGGGAGCAGCAGCAGCAGCAACCAAGGCGATCCCTTCTTCTCTTCCGCCATGAAGTCGCCACCGGGCTATGGGTAAGACCCATGGGTCACAGTTTTCTGCTCTGCCTGAGGATGGGTGGGGGGAGGGGGGGGTGGTGGTGCGGGGCGGTGGCTGTTGGTGGGGATGTACGCAAAATCGACCTCCATGGAGTCGGGGGTTGTCAGCCAAGATACAGTGGCTGGCCCCCTCACCTCTGAGTCACAAGGTCAAGGGTCCATGAGATTTGAGTACAACAAAATATCGAGGCCTCCACTCCCCATTGTCCGTACTGAGGGAGCACTGCTCTATCGGAGGTCCTCTCGTGAGATGTTGCTGGCAAGGTCAGCATTTGTTACCCATCCTTTATTGCCCCTGAACTAAGGGGAGTTTAAGAGTCAGCCACATTGCTATGGTTCTGGAATCACATGTAGGCCAGACCGGGTAAGGATGGGAGGCTTTCTTCCCTAAAGGACATTAGTGACCCAGATGGGTTTTTACATCAATCGCTGATAGTTATCATGGTCACCGTTACTGAGACTAGCTTCATATTCCAGATTTTATTAGTTGAATTTAAATTCCGCCAACTGTTGGTGACGGGATTTTTACCCATGTCCCCAGAGCATTAACCTGGGTCTCTGGATTACTTCCAGGCCCTCCCAGGTGGGTACAAGTGTTTCTGTGGCCACTGTTGGAAGAACAGCGGGGGGACGGTGGGGGGGGGGGGGGGGTGGGGTTCTTCCCGCTGTCCTGGGGCCAATCTTTATCCCTGGACCAACATCACGAAAGAAACACTAAGGGGAAAAGCAAAATACTGCGGATGCTGGAAGCCTGAAACAAAAACAAAACTTGCTGGAAAAACTCAGCAGGTCTGGCAGCGTCCGCGGAGAGAGGAAGACAGAGTCAACGTTTCGAGTCCGTGTGAAGTTCTGAAGAAGGGTCATGCGGATTCGCAACGTTACCTCTGTCTTTCCCTCCACAGATGCTGCCAGAGCCTGCTGCGTTTTTCCAGCAGTTTTCGTTCCTGTTTCAGGAAAGAAACAGATGAACCTGGGTCATTCTCACACCGCTGTTTGTGGGATCTTGCTGTGCGCAGGTTGGCTGAGATGTCTCCTACATATTACAGCTGGACTTGTTCTCCTTGGGGCAGAGGAGATTGAGGGGGGAGGTGGACAAGATGGTGACAGGTTTGGATAAGATGGACAAAGGAAAGCTGTTCCCATTGGCTGATGGGACAAGGACTGGGGAGGGGGGGGCTGGTGGCTGACAGTACAAGGACTTGGGGGACACAACTTTAAGGTTTTGGACAAGAGATACAGGGGGGATATGAGGAAGAACTTCTTTTACCCAGCGACTCGCATGGATAGGGGGATAGAGTGGGAATGGGACTGACTGGATTGGTGTGCAGAGAGCCGGCATCAATGGGCTGAATGGCCTCTTCTAGATGCATTCGAAACAGTTCAGAGAAGGTTCACGAGACTGATTCCTGGGATGGGGGTTGTTGTCTTATGAGGAAAGGTTGAAGAGGTTGGGTTTGTACCCGTTGGAGTTTAGAAGAATGAGAGGTGATCTTATTGAAACGTGTAAAACCCTGAGAGGACTTGACAGGGTGGAGGCTGAGAGGGTGTTTCTCCTCGTGGGAGAGACTAGAACTGGGGGACATAAGGAGTCTCCCATTTCAGACAGAGATGAGGAGAAATTTTCTCTGTCAGAGGGCCGCGAGTCTGTGGAAGCCTCTTCCCCGGAGAGCAGGGGAAGGCAGGATCATTGAACATTTTTCAGGCAGAAGTAGATAGATTCTTGACTAACAAGAGAGTCAGAGGTTACCGGGGGCAGGTGGGAATATGGAATTGAGGCCACAATCAGATCAGCCGTGATCTTATTGAATGGCGGAGCAGGCTTGAGGGGCCGAATGGCCTACTCCTGCTCCTGATTCATATTTTATGTGCCATAATGACTCGAGTTGACAATCTGACAGCTTCATGATTACAAATACCAACTTGTTATAGGCAGATTTTTTTTCTTAAAACTGAATTAAAATTTTATTTAAAACTGTATTCACATTTTGAAGTGCCGCGGGTGGGATTTGAACTCCCGATCTCCTGAGTTGATAGTCCGGGTGCCTGCATTGCGAGTCCTTTAACATAGCCACTAAGCTGCTGTACCCATAATAAATCACCAGAACCTTCTATACAAACACGTGCCAGAAAAATGATTCCGGAAACGAATACATGGGGCGATGTGCCTCTGTAAATCTCTCGTGGAAATTCTGTAGAATGTGGGGACGTGACAACTTGGGTGAAAACAAGAATTTAGCAGACTATGAAAGCCTTCAAATGAACAGATTGACAAATGGCAGGCTGTGCTTTACTGTTCTGTTGAAGGAGCTGAGTCTGTTCTGACTAAACCGTTTTGTCGTGGCTTTCATCAAATTTCATCTTGCGCTATGGCTAAAGACTGAAAAAACACCTCCCCTTCTCTCACACGTGACAAGGTCGAAGATAGCTGCAATAAACCCTAAATGCTCACGACTGCTTGTGTGTTTGTTTAGGTGTCTGCCTGCGAGTTATGCCATTACATCTGCGATTGGTCGCCGCATTATTTGTTGTCCCATTAGCTCCTTCACCCCAATCACTGACCTGTTTGAGACGAGACCAGTTTGAAACCCCATCCCCCTAACCCTAACAGTCAGGACACCAAGCTGTGCCTTTATATTTGAAGCCTTTTCTCTGGAAAACAGGAGGCTGAGGGGCAACCTGATTCAGATCAGAGTCTAGGAATTCTACGACGAGTAACCCACCTTCTGACACCCCAAAACTTGCCCTCCATCTACAAGGCACAAGTCAGGAGTGATGGGATACTCCCCACTTACCTGGATGAGTGCAGCTCCAACAAACTCAAGAAGCTTGACACCATCCAGAACAAAGCAGCCCCACTTGATTGGCACCCCATCCACCACCTTCAACATCCACTCCCTCCACCACTGACGCACAGTGGCAGCAGTGTGTGTACCATCTACAAGATGCACTGTAGCAACTCGCCAAGGCTCCTTAGACAGCACCTTCCAAACCCACAACCTCTACTATCTAGAAGGACAAGGGCAGCAGACACATGGGAACACCACCACCTGGAAGTTCCCCTCCAAGCCATTCACCATCCTGACTTGAAAATATATCGGCCGTTCCTTCACTGTCACTGGATCAAAATCCTGGAACTCCCTCCTTGACAGCACTGTGGGTGTTCCTACAGCAAATGGACTGCAGCGGCTCAAGAAGGCAGCTCACCACCGCCTTCTCAAGGGGCAATTAGGGATGGGCACTAAACGCTGGGCCCAGCTAGCGACCCCCACATCCCGTGAAAGAATAAACAAGATAGAGGCTTTTAAAATTGTGAGCGGGTTTAATATGGTAAACAACAGGAACTTATATTTATATCATACTTTTAACATAACAAAATAGCCCAAGGAACATTCTAAAACCAAATTTGGCACTAAACTACTGAAAGAGATACAAGATCAGCTGACCAAACGTTTGGTCAAAGAGGTCAGTTTTAAGGAGTGCTTTGGAATGTGGAGGAGCCAGGGTCAGTTGAGGCTTTCAAAAGGAGTTGGGTCGACAGCTGAAAGAGAAATGTGCAGGATTACAGAAAAGAGGCGCTAGGTGAATTGCTCCTTCAGAGGACCAGCAAAGACACGGTGGGCCACCTTCCGTGCCATGAATTAATGCTGGAGAGGCGGGGAGGTGTCAGGAGGGTTTAGGGCCCAGGCAGCTCAATGCAGGGCCAGCGGTGGTGGAGCGATGGAAATCGGGGATGTCCGAGAGGCCGGAATCGCAGGGGTGCAGAGACCTCGGAAGGTCATGGGACCGGAAGAGGTTTCGGCGACAGGGAGCGGGTGAGGTCGTGGAGGGATTTGAAAACACGGGTGAAATATTTAAAATCAAAGCGCTGCTTGATTGGCAGCCAGTGTAGGTCAGTGAGCACAGTGAGAGGGGGGGTGGGTGGGGGGGGGGGGGGAGATAAGGGAACAGCACTGGGGCAGCAGAGCTTTGGATGACCTCGAGTTTACAGAGGGTAGACTGTGGGAGACCAGCCGGGAGTCCATTGGATTAGTCGGGTCTGGAGACAGAGGATGGACATGAGGGTGTTTCCTCTTGTGGAGAAGAGCAGAACTAGGGGCCATAAATCCAGGCTAGCTGCTATAAATCCGATAGGGGAATTCAGGATATTCAGGAGGAACTTCTTTACCCAGACAGCGGGGAGAATGTGGAACTCGCTCCCACAGTGGGTGGTCGAGGTGAATAGTGTGGATGACATTTAAGGGGGGGAAGCTGGATAAACGTGTGAGGGAGAAAGGAGTAGAAGAACATGGTGACGGAGAGAGAGATAAAGAGAGGGTGGGAGGAGGCTCGTGTGGAGTAGAAACACCAGCATGGAGCGGAGGGGCCGAATAGCCTGCGCCTGTGCTGTAAATTTGTGCTCCTTTTGTATGAATTCACAGTCCCTTGAGGTTGGACGTTGTTATGTCATAAGCACATGGCCCTTTTCCCTGTCGGGAAACCTGGCTGGATATTCACACTGTGGAAAGGGGAAAGTGGAAGCTGTTGAAAGCAGGTAGTCGCCTGACTCAGCACACACCGAGGAACAGATAGAGACTGAGCACAGGAGGAGGAGGGAGGGTTGCTTCTTCACGCCATCCGCATTCTAGCCCAGCTGAGGCATTTGTGCTGATGTGATTACTGTCTCCATGCACAGAGGTCAAAAGCTGTGTTTCCTGGGGTGAACGCACTTGGTGGTAGCTGAACTGTAGAATGCACAGGCCATAAAATAAAAAGCGTGACGGAGAGACACAAGTGAAGTCTCGCTTCCCCCTTTTCCAAGGCTGCGAGACATTTATGAGGGGACAGTAAACTTCAGTTCATTTACCTACTACAACAGGGCCTGTCTGCAGTCACGACTGCGTGTAAGGCCAGGAGGGGACCTTCCCTAACACTGGGCAGAATTCAGAGCCTCGCTGCTAACTCGTAAACCATGTTCCACAAGGGCGATTTGCACCGCGGTGCTGAGGTGACGCGTATGTATGAGACCCGGAGGCAGCTGGGGTAAAACACGATGCAGAGCGTTAGCTTTCCCCTCGTGGGTCAACAGGTCAAAGCCTTTCACCACCTCAGGGGTGTCCCAAAGCGCTTTGCAGCCAGCGAAGTACTACTTTATTTGGTGCAGTCACCGTGGCGACGTAGGCAGCACAGCAAGATCCCAGAAACAGCAGTGCGGTAATGACCAGATGATTGGCCCCAGGACGCCAGGGAGATCAGCCCCCCACCCTGCTGTTCTTCCAGCAGTGGCTGGGGGAAGCTTTTCCGCCCACCTTGTTTTAACGTCCCCTCCGAAAGACGGCTCCTCTGACAGTGCAGCTCCCCCTCGGCACTGGCACCGGGAGCGTCGGCCTGGATTGCGTGCTGGGTTCTGTGCGGAGCGTGTTTCGAACCCCCCAACCTCCTGACTCGAGGCGAGAGAGAGAGAGAGAGAGAAGGCGACTCCCAGGTGGGAAGCTGAATCCCAGATCCAGGGTGGTGGGTGCTCGGGAAATTCTCCCACCCATGCCCGCCGGAATCAGCCGCCAGTGAGCGCGAGTGATGCCCCCGGCAGACGGCCAGCCTATTGGTCAGAGAGCGATGGAATCCAGAGTAGCGCACCACAGAACGAGGCCATTCAGCCCGTCGCGTCGGCCCTGCCTCTCTCAAAGACCAATTCAGTTTTAGTCCCACTTCTCCTCGCCCGCTCTGCCCCCCCCGCGCCCATACCTCTGCCGTTATTTTCTTCCCTTCAAGTATTTGGCCAGTTCCCCTTTGAAGACCGCTACTGCCTCTGTCTCCACCCCCCACCCCTCCCCCCCCAACCTCCCCCAGCTATCAGGCAGCCCGTTCCCTGTCCCAGCCACCGTTGTGTGGGAGCGGTTTTACATCTCGCTGCCTCTGGCACTCCTGTCGATCCCCTTCACCCTGTTGCCCTGCGGCGACTGAGCCCTCTGCTCTACCTGAGCCCGTCACAATTATGAGCGCCTCTTTCAAATCTCCTCTTAGCCTCCCCCACCCCCCTCCCCCCTGCTCCGGGGGGGAGATAATCTTTGGGGTTGTCACGGCGATCCTTAACAGGAGTAAAGCGAAGCAGGAAAGTGAGGAGGTTTGACAAACCGCTGCTTGGTGAATGACTCCTGTAAACCCTGCAATCCTACATAATCCCCTCAATTACCACAAGTGTTCACTAACTCCGCCGCCCCCCCCCCCCCCCCCCCCCCCCCACCCACCACCCCGCCCTCACCGGGATAGAGTTTCAAACACCAGCGCAGCAGTGAGATGTTAAACCCTGATCTCGGCACACAGTGGTGCTCCTCAGCTGCCCGTTGTTTAACTCGTGCGGCACACGGCGTGCTGAACCTCTCCGAGAGCGTTGGAGGCAAGTCTTTCCGGGAGCTGATCCCTGCTGTGTTAAAATAAGCGCCTAATGCTGCGCCCTTTTTGCCTTGCTCCCTGGACCGCTCACCCACCCACAAGGGAGGCAAAGGGAAAGCCCACGACCGCTTTCATGTCTGGAACTCGTCGAGACCCCCGGTGAGAAAGGTCGGGGAGTTCATCAGGACTGTGCGGCTCGGAATTGCCTCGGGCAGCAATAGCTTTCTCTCCTCAGCCGTGGCCTTCTCTTATGGAATCGGAGAATAGGACTGGCGCAGGAGGAGGCCATTCAGCCCGTCCTATCTGTGCCGGCCCCCTGCAAGAGGAGCTCAGTGAATCCCACTACCCCCCCCCCCCCCCCCACCACCCCCACCCCCCTTTTTCCCCCAGCAATCCCTACAAATATTTTATAGAGGTGTTCAAAACAACGTGGGGCCCTGGGACAGTAGTTAGTGAGAAACTGTTCCCCTGCTGGCGGAAGGAGGCGACAGAGGGCACAGATTTAGGGCACTGTCGCCTCGGCTTCATTCACCAGTCGCCCTAAATCTGTGCCCTCTGTCGCTCCTTCCGCCAGCGGGAACAGTTTCTCACTAACTACTCCGTCCAGGCCCCTCGTTGTTTTAGAACACCTCTATCAAATCTCCTCTCGATTTTAACCGTTTGCTGCCGGGGAGAAAACAAGGGGGTTGGGGGTGGTGGGGGGGGGGGGGGGGTGTTTGGTGGCATCAAGTCAACAGGAGAGCCAGAGGTGACAGGAAGGAGGCAGTGGGCTGAGAACGCGCAGGAGTCGCTGGCTCTGGGCCCTCTTCTTGGCCGTCCGAGCTCTCTGTTTTTTCCCGTGTCCTTCCAGACAGACAGAGCTCCAGAGGTCACAGCCGTCAGTGGCCGCCTCCCAGCTGTCTGTGTCAGCGCCCGCCGTCTTCCTATCTCGCTCGTAGGTGCCCCCTGCGGCAGAGGTATGGACCCCCAGCGGGGGCCGTGACCCAGTGGCCAGTCCCCCACGCAGAAGGCCTTTGGGTATAAACCTGCCATCCGTCCAACAGTTGAGCCAATGCAGACGCTGTTGGCTTAGCGATGAGCGTAAGCCCCGGGACCTCTGCGTCGGTGACCTTGTCATGCCAAGGATAGGCTGGAGGCTGCGGAGGAGGAAGCCGTTCAGACTGTTGCCCTACCTAGCATTCGTTGTCCAGGTCTCGCCGTTGTAGAGGAGAGCGCTGAGGAGGCAGGCTTGTATTGGGTATGGTGCCTACAATGTAGCGAAACACCCCGAGGTGCTTCAGAAGAAATATCCGGGGCAGGTGGCGAAGAGTTCTGTCAACGTTGGAGGTGTTAAGGGGGTGACGTATAGGCGGAGAGGTTTGGGGAGAGAATTCCAGAGCTTCGGGTCCCAGCAACTGAAGGCAAACCAATGTGGTCCCTTTCAGGTTCGCAGCCTGAGACTTGCCTTGGAGAGCTGTCAGTTTTTACTCATGCCCCTTTGTAACAGAATTATTCAGTCAATCTTCTCTTCAAATTTGCAATAATTCAAGATCAGCGCTGTGGGGTTTTATTGGAGTCTGAAATGTCTTGTCTTCTCTCCCAACGAGGGCTGAACTTGCCTTGCGTGAGCTAAACACACCGAACTGATGGATGGGATATGCAGCAATGTGTGAAGGGTCCCAAAAGCGAGCTGGCTGCTTCCAGGGCTGTATGATCAACTATGCTCGCTTGCACTGTTCTTTGTGTTCTGGTCTCTTGACCACTCCCCCCACCCCCGATTCCCATCGCTCCACCATTGGCGGCCGGGCCTTCAGCTGCCTGGGGGCCCCGAGCTCTGGAATTCCCTCCCTAAACCTCTCCGCCTCTCTCTCGCTCTCTCTCCCTTTCCTCCTTTAAGACGCTCCTTAAAACTGATCTCTCTGACCATAACGCTCGTTGGACACCTGCCCCGGTACCTCCCTCATGTGGCTCGGTGTCGAATCTGGTTGGCTTGTGCCCCTCCGAAGCCTCGTTCTCCCAAGCCAAAGGCGCTATGTGAATGAAATGTACCGCCGCCTTCACTGTGTGAAATTTGAACCAGAACTTTATCGATCAGCTGCACCCAAAACGCAGCGAGCCGGATGCACTTGTTGGAAGTCTGTCAGAATTTGTGAAAAAGCTGACGATTCAAAAGGGTTCGTTTCCACCCCCCACCCACCCCCCACTCTCGAGCTGTGAGTGAATGGCTGCTCGGTTTGGAATGCCCTGTCGTGTTGAGTGCTGCACAAAAGGGAGAGACGGTAGCACGTGCGAGCCTTTTCACTCGACCACCGTCACAATCAAAAGAAGTCGGATCCACGCTTGACGTGTGCCTTAATCCACACCTTCTGTGCAAAGCGATCGAAACGCACAAAAAAAGGAGCGAGTTCAGCCGCCTGGGCTTGCAGACCCCCACTCTCTGTCAGTGAAGCGAACAACTCGCATTATAATCCCAGCCGGTTTCTCAGAAAAAAAAAAATAATAATAATCTTTTCATCCCTTTTCTATGGGCAGATATTTACAATTCCCGGCCTGTCAGTCTGCCTGCATCTCATCAGTCACCAGGCTGACAGCTCCCATCCATTGAGGAGCAAGTCCGAAACCACAGCAAGAAAAAAAAAAATACAGCATCTGTTCTGCGGTGGCTAGGATTATAATGCTGTAAATATTTTCCCTTTTAGCTAGAATGGAATGGCTGAGTGTTTGAGAGAAGAATCCCTTCTTGTTTGCGGGCATGCTGCTAGCTGTGTGGAATGAGATGCGGAGATCCCTCCTATTCCATCCCGGCCTTTTCACACCAGCAGCCAGAGCTCCCTCCAATGAATGTGTGGCCATGTTGTAAGGTCTGGAGTGTGTCATCCCTCTTGTGATCCTCTTCAGCTCTTTCACTGCTTTGATTCATTGGAGTGGCTCCCAGCGTAGGCTTGACCTGGTCCACCAGATGTTGGAGGGACTGTGTTCGCGGCCGGTTCACAGTATCTCTTTGATGCTGCAAGGAGTCGAGAGGCTCAGGGCCCCTGAAAGAAAGGGGATCATTCTGTTCAGTCTAGTTATCTTGTCCCTATTTCAGAGAAGTTTTATCGCACAGCCCCTCGTCCTCACCGACCCACCGCCTCATATCCCTCCTCACCTACCCACCTCCTCAAATCCCTCCTCACCTACCCACCGCCTCATATCCCTCCGCCCCTACCCACCTCCCTCCTCACCTACCCACCTCCTCAAATCCCTCCTCACCTCCCCACCGCTTCATATCCCTCCTCACCTACCCATCTCCTCAAACCCCCTCAACCTCACCTACCCACCACCTCATATCCCTCCTCACCTACCCACCTGTTCATATCCCTTAACCTCACCTACCCATATCCCTCCTCACCTACCCACCTCCTCAAATCCCTCCTCACCTACCCAGCACCTCATATCCCTCAACCTCACTGACCCATCGCCTCAAACCCCCTTTCACCTACTCACCTCATCATATCCCTCTTCACCTACCCACCTCCTCAAATCCCTCCTCACCTACCCACCGCCTCATATCCCTCAACGTCACCTACTTCAGCACCTCGCAATGTCCCTCGGCCTCCCCTACTCCAGCACCTCGCAATGTCCCTTGGCCTCCCCTACTCCAGCTCCTCGCGATGTCCCTCGGCCTCCCCTACCCCAGCACCCTCGCAATGTCCCTCGGCCTCCCCTACTCCAGCACCTCGCAATGTCCCTCGGCCTCCCCTACTCCAGCACCTCGCAATGTCCCCTCGGCCTCCCCTACTCCAGCACCTCGCAATGCCCTTCAGTTGCCTCTCTCCCCAGAAGCACCTTTAATTGTTCTTGGCCCTCTCTCTGCGGCTGGCTCGAATGACCTCTCCTCGCTTTGCTGCTTTCTCGCAACTTATCCTGTGGCTCGTGGGATGTGCCTCTCCCGTCATAGTTGAGCATTTGGTCTGGGGGAGCTTCCCTCGCTGCTAAGCTCTGACTTTCTCCCCTCCCCTCTCCGGGAGATGTTAATCTCCTAACAGGGCTATAGCTGAGCAATTTCCCTCCAACCCCTCACCACAGTGGCCATTACTCACAGCCACACCATTAAAAAAAAAAGCAAACCAGACACTAGGTTTTATGTCCAGAAGGACAGAATAGAAAAAGAGGAAAGCTATGCTAAACCTGTGTCGAACCTCGGTTAGACCACACTTAAAGTACAATGCACAGTTCTGGTCGCCATTTTATAAAAAGGATAGAGGCACTGGAGAGGGTGCAGAGAAGATCGACGAGGATGTGTGGGTATACGTTTCAGGAAAGGATTGACGGGCTGGGTCTCTTCTCTCTTGAAAAGAGAAGGCTTGAGGGGGGAGGTCTTTGAAAGTCTGAAAGGTTTTGATAGAGTGGATACAGAGTGTGTTTCCTCTTGTGGGGAAGAGCAGAACTTGAGGCCACCAATATAAGATCGTCACGAATAAACCCAACCTGGAATTCAGGAGAAACTTCTTTACCCAGAGAGTGGGGGAGAATGTGGATCTTACTCCCACACGGAGTGGTTGAGGTGAATAGTATAGATATATCGAAGGGGAAACTAGATGAGTATTATGAGGGAGAAGGGAATAGAGGGCTACGGAGATAAATTTAAATAAGAAAAGATGGGAGGAGTCTCGATTGCAGCATAAACACCAGCATGGACTGGTTGGGCCAAACGGCCTATTTGTGTGCTGTGCATCCTCTTTAATGTAGAAGCTGTTCCAGTACAGCTACAACACTGGCATCTACCCAGCTATGTGGAAAATTGCCCTGTCCTATATGTCCTGTATACAAAAAGCAGGACAAATCCAACCTGGCCAATTACCGCCCCATCAGTCGACTCTCCATCATCAGTACAGTAATGGAAGAGGTCACCAACAGTGCTATCAAATGACACTTGCTTAGCAATAACCTGCTCACTGACGCCTAGTTTGGGTTCCGCCAAGGCCACTCAGCTCCTGCCCTCATTACAGCCTTGGTTGAAACATGGACAAAAGAGCTGAACTCCCGAGGTGAGGTGAGAGTGACTGCCCTTGACATCAAGGCAGCATTTGACCGAGTGTGGCATCAAGGAGCCCTAGCAAAACTGGAGTCAATGAGAATCAGGGAGAAAACTCTCCGCTGGTTGGAATCATACCTAGCACAAAGGAAGATGGTTGTGGCTGTTGGAGGTCGGTCATCTCAGCTCCAGGACATCACTGCAGGAGTTCCTCAGGATAGTGTCCTCGGCCCAACCATCTTCAGCTGCTTCATCAATGACCTTCCTTCCATCATAAGGTCAGAAGTGGGGATGTTCGCTGATGATTGCACAATGTTTACCATTCGCAACTCCTCAGATACTGAAGCAGTCCATGTCCAAATGCAGCAAGATCTGATCAATATCCAGGCTTGGGCTAACAAGTGGCAAGTGACATTCGTGCCACACAAGTGCCAGGCAATGACCATCTCCAAAAGAGAGAATCAAACAATCATTGAACAATTGACGTTCAATGGTATTATCATCATTGAATCCCTTACCATTGACCAGAAACTGAACTGGACTAGCCATATGAAGACTGTGGCTACAAGAGCAGCTCAGAGGCTAGGAACCATGTGACGAATAACCCACCTCCTGACTCCCCGAAGCCTGTCCGCCATCTACAGGGCACAAGTCAGGAGTGTGATGGAATACTCCCCACTTACCTGGATGAGTGCAGCTCCCACAACACTCAAGAAGCTCGACACCATCCAGGACAAAGCAGCCTTCATTAGTACCACATCCACAAACGTTCACTCCCTCCACCACTGACGCACAGTGGCAGCAGTGTGTGTACCATCTATAAGATGCACTGCAGCAACTCACCAAGGCTCCTGAAACAGCACCTTCCAAACCCACGACCACTACCATCTAGAAGGACAAGGGCAGCAGACCCATGGGAACACCACCACCTGCAAGTTCCCCTCCAAGTCACTCACCACCCTGACTTGGAAATATATCGGCCGTTCCTTCACTGTCGCTGGGTCAAAATCCTGGAACTCCCTCCCTAACAGCACGGTGGGTGTACCTACACCACATGGACTGCAGCGGCTCAACAAGGCAGCTCACCCCCACCTTCTCAAGGGGCAATTAGGGATGAGCAATAAAATGCTGGCCCAGCCAGCAAAAGCCCACATCCCGTGAATGAATATAAAGAAGTAAATATTCATGTGCGAGTCTTGATGGCAACTATCCACCTGTGGAGGTCTTCACAGGCAAGTGTCATTGCCATTCTCACTCAACAGCCATACCCTTTCAGTAGGGGCTGCTGTGCCATCGCCATCAGGAGAACTAATCAGTTTTCTGCCCAAGAATCGAAGGATGCTGTGGTCAAACAAAGCAGCCCGAAAGGGACTGTAAAGAACTAATTCTACACAAACCACAGAGTCCGATCAAACCTTACTGGTCTCTACAACACAGAAGACAGAGGCTTGCGCATGAGCATTAAGGACACACCACTGTTCAGTCAGCACATCAGGAAGTTACCAGATGATAAGAGTGTATATTTTGTCAGATATCTGTTGCAGTTCAGACTCAGGCTCAATCTTTCCTTATGCCTCTTCACAGGAAAATATTGTTTCCACCAGCAAATCAGTGTCTTATGACCAGTAACTTCCGGAGGAGAAGTGTGCAACTTATTTAGGAGTCTTTTTACTGAGCTGATACTGTCCAGATGGTGTATACTCTCCTCCTTTCTGAAAAATTCCCCAAAAAAATCACATTTACGGACCATTCTGTTCAGGCTAAAACATTTTAACTGAATTTATTTACAAGAGCTGTAATTACACGGAAGCAAACAGAATATAGCCAAGCAGTCAACAAGCCATTGCTGCCTCCTGAAAATGACATTAGATTTCAGTTTTGGTTAATTTCACAGCAAAACCATTTGTTGAGTTCAATTTTCTTTTTTAAGTTGGTGTTCCCTCACCCCTCGTCTCCCTTACCCCATCTCAAAAGGTTCGAGAGATCCGAGCAGCAGAGGTACTGGGAGCAGTTCCGGTATCCCACACCAGATGAATATGCAGCCTTTCAAGCCACCAAGAAGCGGAAGAGGAATATGAAAGCTTTCGGCTACTGTATCTTCGTTATGTTGGCTGGTGTATTCATCCACTATTTTGGTTTCAGGTATGTGCGATATGTGATAACCTGATTGTTTTCTGGCTTTATTTACCCAGCTGTTGTGCTGGATGCTCCAGCCACGTTCCTGTTACTGAATCTTGGGAGACGAGGAGGGGGTAATTGTAGGGAAACATGCAATAGTAAATGGCTCTTCACGGCTCTATCTACTTTCAAATTGACCATGCACTTACGGGCCACAAGTCCACTCTGCTGCCCATCTTCCAGTGGGATTGTTAGAACATAATAAAACCGACTGGATAGTGTAGAGGGAGTTTAACTCTCTATCTGACCCCGTGCTGTACCTGCCCTGGGAGTGTTTGATGGGGACAGTGCAGAGGGAGCTTTACTCTGTATCTAACCCTGTGCTGTACCTGTCCTGGGAGTGATTGATGGGGACAGTGTAGACGGAGCTTTACTCTGTATCTAACCCCGTGCTGTACCTGTCCTGGGAGTGTTTGATGGGGATGGTATAGAGGGAGCTTTACTCTGTATCTAACCCCCTGCTGTACCTGCCCTGAGAGTGTTTGATGGGGACGGTGTAGACGGAGCTTTACTCTGTATCTAACCCCCTGCTGTACCTGTCCTGGAAGTGTTTGATGGGGATAGTGTAGAGGGAGCTTTACTCTGTATCCAACCCAGTGCTGTACCTGTCCTGGGAGTGTTTGATGGGGACGGTGTAGAGGGAGCTTTACTCTGTATCCACCCCCGTGCTGTACCTGTCCTGGGAATGTTTGATGGGGACAGTGTAGAGGGAGCTTTACTCTGTATCTAACCCCGTGCTGTACCTGTCCTGGGAGTGTTTGATGGGGACAGTGTAGAGGGAGCTTTACTCTGTATCTCATCCCGTGCTGTACCTGTCCTGGGAGTGTTTGATGGGGACAGTGTAGAGGGAGCTTTACCCTGTATCTAACCCCGTGCTGTACCTGTCCTGGGAGTGTTTGATGGGGACAGTGTAGAGGGAGCTCACAACCTAAATGAATGGAGCTTTTCTAACCTAGTAAATCACCCTAAGGCGCTTCACAGGAGCGTCATCCTCAGATAAAAATTGCTAAAAGAGCCGATGAAGGAGGCATTAGGAGAGACCGGGTGAGAGAGAGAGAGAGAGCTTTTAACGGGGGTCTTAAAGGAGATGGGCAGTCGGACCTGGTTAGAGAGGGAACGCCCGAGTTTAGACAGCACGACTGCTCATGGTGGCCGCGAAGGGGTTTGGGGGAGGGGGTGAAGGGCGAGAGGCCAGGACTGGAGGAATGCAGCATTGCTGGAGGGTTGTCGGGATGGCGGGGGTCTGGCGAGAGAATCTGTGGAAAGATTTGAACACCAATTTGAGAATTTTAAAATGGAGGCGTTGCTGTTGAGCTTGGAGCCGGTGCCTCCAGCTCTCCCTTTGCGTATCGGGAAAGGAGATTTTGCTTTCAGCTTGACCGAGACCGCTAACAAAGAGCCCTGCCATTTCGAACGAGCGCCTGATTCGCATCCAAACCACAAATTAGTACTTTAGAAACAGGACTTGGACAGCCGGATCAGGCACATGGAGCCAGTCTTCCGCCTCTCGCATTCTCCCATCTGCTGGCTCCTCCCGCTTCCAGCTGGCTTGCTGACTTTGGATTAACTTGGCTTTCTCTTGTGCATTTGCAAGTTTCTCTCAGCAGTTGCGCGTTTTTCAAGCTGACGTATGTGGTCCACGCTTTACTGGCTCCCCCTCCTTCGGAGTGTTCAGTGGGTCTCTGGACAGGGTGTGTGGATTGTGCAGAGGGTGTAGGTGTGCCAGCACGCCCCTCCGTGATCTTCCTCCCACGGGTCAAACCGTGCATTCCTTTGACCTGGTAGCAGGTCCGTCCACCCAGGATGGGTCTTTGGGGACCTGATGCAAAAGGTGCAAAGATCCTGGCCGACATTCCCGGTGCCAGCCCTGCAATGTCTGCTTGGAAGTGGCCAGTGGTCATGTAAAGTGCTAAATAAATGTAAGTCTTCCTTCTTTTTCTGTTTAGGTAAGGCACAAAAAGAATTCATAAGGATGATACGAGAACTGCAAGGCTTTTTTTTAAGTTCCTTGACGGGATGCAGGCATCACTGGCTGGGCCAGCATTTATTGCCCATCCCTATTTGCCCCCTGAGAAGGTGGTGGTGAGCTGCCTTCTTGAGCCGCTGCAGTCCCTGTGGTGTAGGTACACCCACAGCACTGTTAGGGAGCGAGTTCCAGGATTTTGACCCAGCGACAGTGAAGGAATGGCCGATATATTTCCAAGTCAGGGTGGTGAGTGACTTGGAGGGGAACTTGCAGGCGGTGGTGTTCCCATACATCTGCTGCCCTTGTCCTTCTACATGGTAGTGGTCGTGGGTTTGGAAGGTGCTGTCGAAGGAGCCTTGGTGAATTCCTGCAGTTCATCTTGTAGATGGTACACACACTGCTGCTACTGTGTGTCGGTGGTGGAGGGAATGAATGTTGAAGGTGGTGGATGGGGTGCTAATCAAGTGGGGCTGCTTTGTCCTGGATAGTGTTGAGCTTCTTGAGTGTTGTTGGAGCTGCACTCATCCAGGCAAAAGGAGAATATTCCATCACACTCCTGACTTGTGCCTTGTAGATGGTGGGTCAGTACTGAAGGAGGGGCGCGCTGTCAGAGAGTCAGTACTCAGGGAGGGCCACATGGTCGAAGGCTCTTTACTGAGGGAGTGCTGCACTATCGAGAAGGGTCAGTACTAAGACAGGGCCGCACTGTCGGAGGGTCAGTGCTGAGGGAATGCCGCACTGTCGAAGGCTCAGTACTGAGGGAGCGCCTCACTGTCGGAGGGTCAGTGCTGAGGGAGCGCCGCACTGTTGTAGGGTCAGTACTGAGGGAGCGCCGCACTGTTGGAGGGTCAGTACTGAGGGAGCGCCGCACTGTTGGAGGGTCAGTACTGAGGGAGTGCCGCACTGTTGGAGGGTCAGTACTGAGGGAGTGCCACACTGTTGGAGGGTCAGTACTGAGGAAGAGTCACACTGTTGGAGGGTCAGTACTGAGGGAGTGCTGCACAGTCAGAAATGCTGCCTTTCGGAAGACACATTCAACCGAGGCCCATCTGGCTGCTCGGATGTAGGTCGATTTTGCAGACAGCAGGGGGGAGGTTCTTCCCGGTGTCCTGGACCCGATATTTATCCCTCAACCAGCATCACTCAAAACAGGTCATGTCACGTTGCTGTTCGTGGGAGCTTGCTGTGCCTTTGTGACACCGCCCCAGCTTCCAACGTAGCTGGTGGGCTGTTGAAGCGCTTTGGGAGCCTTGAAAGGTGCCGACGGAATGCAAAGGCTTCCCTTTAACAAGCCCGAATTGTTTCGATGGCTTGACAGGAATGCAGAGATGGGAAACATCGCATGAAAGGAAATGACTGGCTGGCACGGTGTTTGGGGTGGGGGGGTGGGTGGCGGAGGGAACCGCTCGTTCTGTGGAGGGAGCGGGTGACAGGATTGCCTGACAGGTTGTTGTGCTGCGATATCAGGGACATCTGGGGAAAGCTTCTCATGCATTCTGTACATTATTCACTGAGGTGGGTGGGGCGGGGTGGGGTGGGGTGGGGGGGTGTGTGTGGTGGGCGGTGCAGGGGGGGGGGGGGGCGAGTAAACCAGCTAGCCGCTCACTTCAAAGCCTGAGATTGCAACCATTGCGAATCCTGCCACCGCGCTGTGTTCGGGAGCGTACAGGAGGAAGCAGACGTGTTGCTCTGCCACTCGGAACCAAGTTGCGGAATGAGCCGCTCGGGACATGAACTGGCGCCCCGTTGGAAGCTGGCGGGGTTTCATCCCAGTTTTTTTTGATCCATCGAGGAGTGTTGAGTAACGCCCCGCCCAGCAGGTCATTAGAAAGAGGGCCAGACCTGAGATTGGGGCTTCGCTCAGTCACCTTAAGGTGGACGCGGAGATGGTTCCACTTGTGGGCAAGATCAGAACCAGGGGTATGAGATGATCAAAAAGAAACCCAATCGGGAATTCGGGAGAAGCTTCTTTGCCCAGAGAGCGGGGAGAACGTGGAACTCGCTCCCACGGGGAGTGGTTGAGGTGAATAGTATAGACACGTTCAGTGGGAAACTAGATAACTATATGAGGGAGAAGGGAATAGAAGGACATGTTGATGGGGTGAGATGAAGAGGGGGTGGGAGGACGCTTGTATGCACAGAGCAGATGGGCCGAATGGTCTGTTTCTGTGTTGGAAATTCTGCACATTCCTGTGTTAGATAGTAAGGGAACATTGCAGGTAACCTTAAAACCTCTTCTCAGGGACAAATGTCAGACAGAGTGCCCCAATCCTGAATTCTAGGCCAGTGCATTCTCCTGAAAAGGATGTGTGTAGGGGGCAAGTGTAGAATCAGACTGGACTGTGACACCTCGAGTAGCTGGCTGATCCAATGACGCACTGTGAGAACTCACACAGGACAGGACATTGCCACTTTGAGACTCATAACCGAGGAAAGGCCCAGTAATAGGTGGAGTCAGGAGGATGAGATAAAGGGAAAAGATGTCTCAGCTCATATTGTATAGCATATTTTACAGATACAGAGAGGCATGTGCTCATGTTTAATTGTGTGTGTGCCAAACCAGATGATTACCACATCAGTATTATTTGCAATTGTACACTGATCGAATTATTTTGCTAAAACTCCATTGTCACCAATGGCCAAGGACACCCCCAACCCCATAGACACATACCCCAAACCCCATAGACACACACCCCAAACCCCATAGACACACACTCCAAACCCCATAGACACATACCCCAAACCCCATAGATGCACACCCCCAAACCCCATAGACATATACCCCAAACCTCATAGACATGCACTCCAAACCCCATAGACACACACCCCAAACCCCATAGATGCACACCCCCAAACCCCATAGACATATACCCCAAACCTCACAGACATGCACTCCAAACCCCATAGACACATACCCCAAACCTCATAGATGCACACCCCCAAACCCCATAGACACATACCCCAAACCCCATAGACATATACCCCAAACCTCATAGATGCACACCCCCAAACCCCATAGACACATACCCCAAACCCCATAGATGCACACCCCCAAACCCCATAGACATATACCCCAAACCTCATAGACATGCACTCCAAACCCCATAGACACATACCCCAAACCCCATAGATGCACACCCCCAAACCCCATAGACATATACCCCAAACCTCATAGACATGCACTCCAAACCCCATAGACATATACCCCAAACCTCATAGACACACACTCCAAACCCCATAGACACATACCCCAAACCCCATAGACATGCACCCCCAAACCCCATAGACATATACCCCAAACCTCATGGACATGCACTCCAAACCCCATAGACATATACCCCGAACCCCATAGACATATACCCCCAACCCCATAGATATGCACCCCCAACCCCATAGACACGCACCCCCAACCTCATAGACATATACCCCAAACCCCATAGACACATACCTGAAACCTCATAGACAGCACCCCAAATCCCATAGACATGCACTCCAAACCCCATAGACATATACCCCCAACCCCATAGACATATACCCCCAACCCCATAGACACGCACCCCAAACCCCATAGACATATACCCCAAACCCTATAGACACGTACCCCCAACCGCGTAGACCCATGCCCCAAACCCCATAGATCCATACCTCAAACCCCATAGACACATATCTGAAACCCCATAGACACGCACCCCAAATCCCATTGACTTGCACCCCAAACCCATAGACATATACCCCAACCCCATAGACACGCACCCCCCAACCCCATAGACCCATACCCCAAACCCCATAGACACATACCCCAAACCCCATAGACACACACTCCAAACCCATAGACACGCACCCCCAACTCCATAGACACACCCCCCCCAACCCCATAGACCCATACCCCAAACCCCATAGACACACACCCTCAAACCCCATAGACACGCACCCCCAACTCCATAGACACATACCCCAAACCCCATAGACACACACACACTCCCTACCCCATAGATACATACACACCCCCAACCCCATTGGCACACGCCGAATCCCATAGACACACACACCCTGAAGCACATAGACCACGCACACACCGAACCCTGTAGACACAGCTACCCCTAACTCCATAGACAAATGCACCCCTAACCCCATAAGCACAAACACCCCGACCCCCAAAGACACACACCCCCCAACCCCATAGACACCCCCCCCCAACCCCATAGACACACACCCCCAACACCATAGACACCCCCCCCAACCCCATAGACACACACCCCCAACACCATAGACACACACCCCCACCATAGACACACACCCCCAAACACCATAGACACACACCCCACCATAGACACACACCCCCAAACACCATAGACACACACACCCCTAACCCCATAGACACACACACCCCTAACCCCATAGACACACACCCCCAAACCCCATAGACACACACACCCCAAACACCATAGACCCACACACCCGAACCCCATAGACACACACCCCCAAACACCATAGACACACACCCCCAAACCCCATAGACACACACACCCCAAACACCATAGACACACACACCCGAACCCCATAGACACTCACCCCCAAACACCATAGACATACACACCCCCAAACACTATAGACACACACACACACACCCTGAACACCATAGACACACACACCCCGAACACTTTGGACACACGCACTCCTAACCCCAAAGAGACATACACCTTCTAACCCCATAGACACACACACCCACAAGCCCCATAGACATGCACACAGACACACACAAACACACACCTGTCGCTCTGTCTGAAATTAGAGCCAGGCATTTTGTTGTGACTCTGATGATTAATGGTGGGATTCTGTGGATAAACATCCATCTGGATGAGATTTTGAGTGTTTGTTTAGTGTTTAATAATCATTGGTGCTCTCTGGCAGTGTGAACTGACGGAGAGTCTGACTGACGGTGCCAATTCACTTGCTGGGACAGCTCTTCCTGCCTGGCCTGAATATACAGAACGCAATTAAACTGCAGCCCCTAAGCGGCAAGCACCAAGATCTGGGGGAAGGGCTACGAATGAAGAGAGAGATAAAAACAGTTAGATGATAAAGTCGGAAGAAGGACCAGGCCAATATTTATCCGCCAACCAATGTCGCTTAAAAACAAAGAGATTATCATGTCTCTGGTGAATATTGTAGGATTTTGTTGTGCGCTGCTGCATCACAGCTGTGGCTGGACTTGGACTTCAGAAAAAATACTTGTGTCTGTAAAGCGATTTAGGACATCCTGAGGCTTTGAGAGACAATATAGGTTCTTGTTTTATTCATTAAGTAACAGACCAACACATCTATGACTTGGCGGCTGCCCCTACACCCTGCCAACAGCAATCCATGTGGGCGCCCTGTTGCTCCGGTGGCGTAGTGCCCACCAGGCAACGAGGGATAGTGACGTTCCCTCTGATCGGCCAGTCTTATAGATTCCTGGACCAGAACATGGGTTAGGTGCAGGCCATTCAGCCCATCGTGCCTGCGCATTCTCTTTGAAGGAGCTATCCCAGTTAAACCCAATTCCCCTTTCCCCTGCCAACATTTCCCCTTCAAGTATTTATCCAATTTCCCCCTTTTGAAAGTTCCTATTGAATCTGCTTCCACCGCCCTTTCAGGCAGCGCCTTCCAGATCACAGCAACTCATAGAAACACACATAGAAAACTCGCTGCGTTAAAAATCTCCTCCTGTCCCCCACTGGTTCTTTCGTTAATTATCTCCAATCTGTGGTCCCCCCACCCCACCCCCCCACCCGATTACCAGCCCTGCTGCCAGTGGGAGCTTCATTTTAACTAAACTACCCCTTAACCATCTTGCCTCTCAAGAGGACTCAGCTCTTGCTTGAAGTTGGTTCTAACAGCATGGCTGGAAGCTGTTCTCTGCACTGGCGGACTACAACGACAATTTGCGTTCGTATAGCACCTTCCGCAAAATAAAGCGCCCCCCACCCCCACCCAAAAGATCTTCGCAGGAGCGTTATAAAGCCAAATTCGGCACTGAGCCACAGAAGGGGGCACCGCGGGACAGCTGCCCACAATGAAAGGAAAATTTCCAGCGGATGCTGGAAATCTGAAATAGAACGAGAAAATACTGGAGAAGCTCAGCAGATCTGACAGCGTCGGTGGAGAGAGAAACACAGTCGACATTTGGGGTCCACATGGCGCTTCGTCAGAGCTAAAGAAAAGTGGAAATGTGATGAGATTTATCCCGTGGCCGGCTGACCAAGGAGGCCGGTTTTGAAGAGGAGAGGAAGGTAAAAGAGGCGGAAGCGTTAGGAAGGGAATTCCGGAGCCTGGGGCCCAGGCAGGTGAAGGGATGGCCGCCAGTGGCGGAGCGATTGAAGTCGGTGGCTGGAATTGGAAGCGCGCAGAAATCTAAAACGAACACAAAGTTCTGGAAAAACACAGCAGACCAGGCAGCACCTGTGGAGAAACAAGAGTGGACCTTTCAGCTTGACCTTTCGTTCAAAGTTCTGTCAAAAAATCCACACTGTCACGAGAGAGGGCTGCACTGTTGGAAGCGCGGCCTTTTGGGTCAGACGTTAAACCGAGGCCTCCGAGTGCCCTCTCGGGTGGGGGGGTCAAAGATCCCACGGCCACTATTGAAAGAAAAGCAAGGGGGGCGGGGGGGGGGGGGGGGGGGGGGAGGGGAGTTCTCCCTGGTGTCCTGGGGCCATTATTTATCCCTCGACCAACATCACTGAAAACAGATGATCTGGGTCAGTATCACATCGCTGTTTGTGGGATCTTGCTGTGCGCAAATTGGCTGCCCCCGTTTCCTACCTTACAACAGGGACCCCGCTTCGGGAAAGCACTCCATTGGATGTGAAGCACTTTGGGACATGCCGAGGTGGTGAGAGGCGCTACAGAAATGAAAGTCCTTTTTCTCCCTGATAATTTGAAGAATTCAGTGCTGGAATTGTATGAGATGATGATGAGTAATTTCCTCTCTCAGTCCCCTGAGCTCTGAGCTAAAACCGATGTGCTGGGAACTGTCCCCTGGCATTCGTAAACATCCTGTGCTGGAAGACTCCCCATCCCCTCTTTAAGATTTTCGCTGCTGGAAAAGCTACATCTTTTGGTTATCTCCATCTCTCACTGGCCCTCTATCCAGCTCCACTTGTCCCTGCCCCCCTTAAACCAGCTTCTATTTCACCTCCAATCTATTTTTACTTAGTTCTGTTGAAGGGTCATTCAAAACGTTAACTGTGCTCCTCTCCGCAGATGCTGCCAGACCTGCTGAGTTTTTTCCCAGGTATTTTTGTTTTTGTTTCCATTCACCCTGGACCTTTATGGGCCCAGCTGTGCCTAGGCCAGACTCTCACACATGTCCGAGAGGCAGCACGCAGTGTCTAGCTGAGTCAGAGAAAGACTTTACATTTCTGTAGTGCCTTTCACAGAATTGCAGAATTGTCCCGGCGTAGAAGGAAGCCATTCGGCCCATCGTGTTCTCCGAATGAGCTGCTCACCCTTGCCTTCTCCCCGTAACCCTGCACATTCTTCCTTTCCCCATAACAGTCTCATTCCCTTCGGGAAGCCTCGATTGAACCCCCCCACACCCCCCCCCCCCCTCCCAACAACTGGACAACCTCAGGACATCTAAAAGTGTCTCAGAGCCCATGAAGCCTTTTTGAAATGTCATCACTGTTGTCATTGTAGGAAACCTGGTGACTGATGTGCACACAGCAAGATCCCACAAACAACGAATGCGACAGTGACCAATGATCAATTGATGTTGCTTGGGAGGATAAATATCGGGCAAGATACAGGTGAACACCCCCCCCCCCCACCCAGCTCTACTTCCAGCAGTAGTTGTGGGATCTTTTACACCCAGAGGGCAGAGGGAGCCCTCTGTTTAGTGTCTCAAAGGAACATAGGATTTAGGAGCAGGAGTAGGCCATTCAGCCCTTCGAGCCCCTGCTCCACCATGTGATAAGATCATGGCCGATCTGGTTGTGGTCCCAACTCCACTTTACCATCTGCTCCTCATGACCCTTGACTCCCTTGTCGATCAAAAATCTGTCTAACTCAGCCTTGACTATACTCAATGGCCCAGCCTCCATTGCTCTCTAGGGAAGAGAATTCCACAGACTAATGACCCTCTGAGAGAAGAAATTTCTCTTCATCCCCGTCTTAAACGGTAGATCTCTTAACCTTAAACTCTGTCCCCTGGTTCTAGTCTCTCCCACAAGGGGAGAAACATCCTATCAGCATCTACCCTGTCAAGTCCCCTCAGAATCTTGTATGTTTCAATAAGATCACCTCTCACTCTTCTAAACTCCAATGGATACAGGCCCAACCCCCTTCAACCTTTCTTCATAAGTCCTTCGTACCAGGAATGAGTCAAGTGAACTTTCTCTGGAACTGCTAACGCAATTATACCCTCTCTCAATCAAGGAGACTGAAACTGTGCACAGAACTGCAGATGTGGGTGTACCTACACGGCATGGACTGCAGTGAGTGTACCTACACCACATGGACTGCAGCGGTTCAAGAGGGCAGCTCACTACCACCTTCTCAAGGGAAGTTAGGGATGGGCAGTAAATGCTGGCCTAGCCAGTGATGTCCACTTCCCATAAATGAAAGACCCTGTACAGCTGCTGTAAAACCCCTCCACTTTCATATTCCATTCCCCTTGCAATAAGTGACAACATTCCATTTGCCTTCCGCATCACTTATTGTACCTACAAACTAACTTTTTGTGAATCATGTACCAGGACACCCAGATCCCTCTGTACTTCAGAGCTCTGCAATCTCTCTCCATTTAAATAATGCGCTGCTTTTCTATTCGTCCTGCCAAAGTGGACAGGTTCACGTTTTCCCACATTGTACGCCATCTGCCAAATTTCTGCCCACCCGCTTAACCTTTGTAGACTCTTTGCCTCCTCTTGACAACTTGCCTTCCTACCCATCTTACTGTCAGCGGCAAAGTTTAGCTACCATACATTCAGCCCCTTCATCCAAGTCATTGATATGGATCGTGTATTAAAGATGGCGCCTCCAACATTGCAGCACTCCCTCAGCCCGCCTAGTTTCTGTTCTCGAGTCTGCCGGGGAGGGGAGAGGGGGGGTGGTGGGGGGCGGGGGTTGGACTTCAGCCGCTGTCATTCTGACTCGGACGAGTGTGCCACCCACTCAGTCAGTGCACAAAACTGGATGATGTCTCTAACTCAGCTTGTTTTTTTTTTATATTTGTTCATGGGGGCGTGGGCTTCGCTGGCAAGGCCAGCATTTGTTGC
>JANJGN010000037.1:8547391-8626911 GCA_026770705.1 Isurus oxyrinchus | reverse complement strand
AAGGAAATTAAACTCGGCCCTGGGTGTCTTTATCGAGTGAGCGTCTATATGTTGAATTCCAGTTCAGGCAGCCCTACTGTGGGTCTGGAGTCACACGTAGGCCTGACCAGATAAGGAAGGCAGGTTTCCCCCTCTGAAGGATGTTAGTGAACCGGATGGATGGGTTTTTACGAGAATCGATGATGGTTTCAAGGTCACCATCACTGAGACTAGTTCCTGACTTTTTAAAAAAAAATAAATCAATTGAATTCCACCAGCTGCCAGGGTGGGATTTGAGCCCATGTCCCCAGCCCTTTAGCCTGGTCCACTGGATTACTAGCCCAGTGGCATTACCACTACACCATCGTTGTCCTTCATGTGAAATTAAGCTCGTATAGAGTTAGGGGTGGAGGTCCAGGTTCTACGTGCTCTAAAAGGCAAGTGTGGCCCTCGCGGTTTGTTGAGTCAGTGATGGGCTTTGGGTGGATAGATGGAGAAATATCAAATGTCTGCTGTTATCTGTTAATCTGCTTGCAGCCTGCAATTCATGTCATGCTTTAAGGAATTGTTCAGTGAACTGGAATTCAACATATAGATGTTCACTCGATAAAGACACCCAGGGCCGAGTTTAATTTCCTTAAAGCATTTTTTCCTACAAAGTGCCATTTCAGTACAATACCAACAGATGAAGGGTGGGGGGGGGGGGGGATCCGAGGTGGCTTATCAGCCTGCACTCCAATCAGGACAGTGCCATCTCTTCACAGGCTCACGTAAAGACTCTCTGCAAATGTTTCTCCACAGGTTCGACAGGCTGGACCAGCAAGAAGGAAAGGTTTGAGTAAAATCGGGGAGTGCTACTGTAGACGGAAGCATAGCGGTAATGTCACTCAACCAGAGATCCAGGCTAATGCTCTGGGTTCAAATCCACCACGGCAGCTGGTGGAATTTAAATTCAGTTATAAAAACCTGGAACTATAAAGCTAGTCTCAGTGATGGAGACCATGACAACCATCGTCGATTGTTGTCAAAACCCATCTGGTTCACTAACGCCCCTCTAGGGAAGGAAATCCACCCCAGAGACCCAGGGTAATGCTCTGGGGACCTGGGTTTGAATCCCACCACATCAGATGGTGACATTTGAATCCAGTAAAAAACCTAATGATCTGGGTGACGAAGGCCCTTTTGGGGAAGGAAAGCCGCTGTCCTTAACTGGCCCGGCCTACCGCAGCAGCACGGTTGGCTCTTAACTGCCCTCCCAAAAGACCTAACAAGCCACTCGGTTCAAGGGCAATTAGGGAGGGGCAACAAATGCTGGCCTTGCCAGCGACGCCCGCATCCCAACGAAAGAATAAAGGAAAAGTACGGAGTACTTGGTCAAGGACGAGGACCATTCTGGGTGTGCAGACCCTTGGTTCAGAGACTGAGCCCTCCTGCCAGTTTTATCTGTCTTCCGCCATTTCTTTTCTTTTCTTTGGGGTGTTGAGCAGGTGCCAGAAATTTCTGCAGCGCCTTTTAAGAGACCTCAGGGCGTCCCAAGGTGCATCACAGCCAAAGAAGTACTTCAAGGGGAGGGGGGTGGCCTAGTCACTGTTGAAACACCCGCCACAGCTTGTGTAGTGCCGTCCACATCCCGAGGTGGAGGAGTGTCAGGCGGACAGAATTTGACAGCCTGGCATTGGGACAGGCGGCCAAAGGTTTGCTCAAAAGATTTAAGAGGCGTCATAAAGGAGGAGAGAGGCAGAGAGGTTTCGGGAGGGAATTCCACGGCTTAGGCCGAAGGCACGGCGCCAGTGGTGGAGCGATTAATGTCGGAACTGCTGCAGCCAGTCTGAGCACCCCGCTCCCAGCAGAGCGACAGTGACCTGCTCTGCTTTGATTGTGTCCACCGGGGAGGGGGGATGGGAACCTTCCACATCCGCCTGAGAGGGGAGACCTTGGCTTAACGTCTCTGCCGAAAGGCAGCCGCGTGGTGTGGCTGTACGACCCGGGAGAGTGAGTGCCATGTGGCTGTAGGTGGGGTAAGGCTGGGCTGAATCCTCATTTCACTCTGTACATGCTGCCGTGGTCGATTATTTAAAAGGCGCTTGGAACAACATGAGTTCAGCTGGTAAAATGCGCAATCAGTTAAAAGCCCCGCGAACGGGCCTCATTGTAACTCGAAGGGTCAGCCCTCACAAAAACTCAGGTTAAGTGCGCCCACTTTGATCATTACATTTTGCTGAAGAGTTCTGCTTAATGAGAATTAAGCTCGTATAGAGTTACCCCTTTCAGTGGAAGTGGCAAAGCTATTTACCCTTAAACCCAAGCAATTCAATGTAAGTCGCAGTGACCCTGAGCAAGATTAATGCGCTGCATCCCTTAACAATCTGTGTTCAGCTCACAGCAAACAAGCCCATGTTCTCTATCCTGGGTGGCATCCATTGAGGACGGGTTCCTGTCACATATCCACACTCTGTTATAAAGAGACCCAGGACTGTGGATGTGGATTCTGAATTCCACTTTCAGAAGCTGACATTGCAGTAGAGGGCACGCTGCTGCCCTGAAAGGCCCTGTATTGTAACTGTTAGGGCGATCGGTACCTTCACTGCAAATGGATTTTATCACAACAAAATCATTGTCAACATCCTGGGGGTTACCACTGACCAGAAACTGAACTGGACCTGCCATATAAATACTGTGGCAGCAAGAGCAGGTCAGAGGCTGGGAATCCTGCAAAGAGTAACTCACCTCCTGACTCCCCAAAGCCTGTCCACCATCTCCAAGGCACAAGTCAGGAGTGTGATGGAATACTCCCCACTTGCCTGGATGAGTGCAGCTCCCACAACACTCAAGAATCTCAACATCATCCAGGGCAAAGCAGCCCCGCTTGATTGGCACCCCATCCATCACCTTAAACATTCACTCCCTCCACCACCGACGCACAGTAGTAGCAGTGTGTGTACCATCTACAAGATGCATTGCGGCAACTCACCAAGGCTCCTTCGACAGCGCCACCCAAACCCATGACCTCTACCATCTAGAAGGACAAGGGCCGCAGATGCATGGGAACACCACCACCTGCAAGTTCCCCTCCAAACCACTCACCATCCTGACTTGGAAACATATCGGCTGTTCCTTCACTGTCGCTGGGTCAACAATCCTGGAACTCCCTCCCTAACAGCACTGTGGGTGTACCCACACCACAGGGACTGCAGCGGCTCAAGAAGGCAGCTCACCACCACCACCTTCTCGAGGGGCAATTAGGGATGGGCAATAAATGCTGGGCCCAGCTAGCGACGCCCACATCTCATAAAAAAAATAATTTTCGTAAGAAGTTTTAACAGAAGCTATTCAAAAGCTGTAAACTTCCTGCCAAATGATAGGGACCGGTGGACTGTGAACAATGCTCAGCACTATCTGCAGATCTGCACAAAGGCTTCGCTCGCCTAATCTGCCTCTCCAACTTCATGCTCCCACCTTACACTGCTTATCATGTCTCGTGTCTGGTGTTGGCTACGGAGTATTTTGTTCCCTCGTCCAAGCCAATGGTGGAAGCGGAATCTCCGGACCCTTTCCCTAGGAAACATAGCTTGTCTCTCTCCTCAAATCAGAGAGCATTTTCCATGTCCTCCGCTCTGTCTCCTACCGCTCCCAGTCAACTCGTGGACATCTAAGTGCTATGCCGAGTGGGGGAAGCGATCATGGCCTTCCAAACTTTCCAATCGTAGCCTTGGATGCTCACTTGAAGAGAGGAGACGGTGGCGTAGTGGTAATGTCACTGGACTTGGAAACCCCCAAGGGCCCCAGGCTAATGCTCTGGGGACACGGGTTCAAATCCCACCACAGCCGCTGATGGAATTTAAATTCAATTAATAAATGTGGAATTGAAAGCTAGCCTCAGTAATGGTGACCATGGCAACCATCACTGATTGTCATAAAAAGCCCTCTGGTTCGCAAACGTCCTTGTAGGAAGGAAATCTGCTGACCTCACCCGGTCTGGCCTACAGGTGACTCCAGACCCACAGTGATGTGGTTGACTCTTACCTGCCCTCCGAAACGGCCGAGCGAGACACTCAGCTCAAGGGCAGTTCGGGATGGGCAACAAATGATGGCCTTGCCTACGACGCCTGTACCCGAGGAAAGAATAAACTTAATATAAAAGCAGGGGCTACAGACCGAAGGCGGGACAAGCCTCGAAGTCAACCAGCACGGACTCTGTGGGCCAAACGGCCTCCCTTGCGTCCCGTAAATGTTCAGTGAACCCACTCGGACGTCCGTACGGAGGGCCTCCCGATCCCTCGGACTTGGCCTGTCTGCCTTCGATGAAGGTTTGGCCGCCCGAAATGATTCCGGGCCGTGGAGCAGCACTTTGCTTCGATCTGCTCAGAGGCGCCCATTGCGTCGTTGGTAGGGGCTGGTTTCGCTGCGAGGTTGCGAACTGCTCGTTCCGTTTGCCAATTCCAAACCAGCGTCTCAGCGCCGACAGCAAGCGGCTGACGACAGTGAGCGGTGCGATTGCTTCCACAAATGGCTGTGGTCCAGTAATGAAAATGTTTGTTTACGAGACAAATTAGCAAAACTCAAAAGAGGCCCTGGGCGTTTGAAGTTTCAAACATTCAGGATGAGGATTCGAAAAACATGTTCCTTTGTGTTTTTTTTTGGAGTGTTTATTAGTGGTGAGCCGATGCAGCAAGAGTTGTGCTCGAGCTGCAACAACCTGCATTTATATAGCGCCTTTTAATACAGTAAAACATCCCAAGGCTCTTCCCAAGAGCATAAATCAGTTCCAGTGCGACCCCGAACTACATAAGACAGATATCAGATAAAAGCTCGGTCAAAGAGGTCGGTTTTACGGAGCGTCTTAAAAGAGGAGAGAGGGACGCGGGGAGGTTTTTAGAGGGATTTCCAGAGCTTAGGGCCCCCAGGCAGCTGAAGGGACAGCCACCAATGGTGGAGCGATGGAAATAGGGGGGTGCACGAGAGGCCGGAATTAGAGAGCACAGAGATCTCGGAGGGTTGTAGGGGCTGGAGGAGGTTACAGAGGTAGGGAGGGTTGTAGGGGTTGGAGGAGGTTACAGAGATAGGGAGGGTTGTAGGAGCTGGAGGAGGCTACAGAGATAGGGAGGGTTGTAGGAGCTGGAAGAGATTAGAGAGATAGGGAGGGTTGTAGGGGCTGGAGGAGGTTACAGAGATAGGGAGGGTTGTAGGAGCTGGAAGAGATTACAGAGATAGGGAGGGGTGTAGGGGCTGGAGGAGGTTACAGAGATAGGGAGGGTTGTAGGGGCTGGAGGAGGTTACAGAGATAGGGAGGGTTGTAGGGGCTGGAGGAGGTTACAGAGATATGGAGGGGTGTAGGAGCTGGAGGAGATTACAGAGATAGGGAGGGGTGTAGGAGCTGGAGGAGATTACAGAGATAGGGAGGGGTGTAGGGACTGGAGGAGGTTACAGAGATAGGGAGGGGTGTAGGAGCTGGAAGAGATTAGAGAGATAGGGAGGGTTGTAGGGGCTGGAGGTTACAGAGATAGGGAGGGTTGTAGGAGCTGGAAGAGATTACAGAGATAGGGAGGGGTGTAGGGGCTGGAGGAGGTTACAGAGATAGGGAGGGTTGTAGGGGCTGGAGGAGGTTACAGAGATAGGGAGGGTTGTAGGGGCTGGAGGAGGTTACAGAGATATGGAGGGGTGTAGGAGCTGGAGGAGATTACAGAGATAGGGAGGGGTGTAGGAGCTGGAGGAGATTACAGAGATAGGGAGGGGTGTAGGGGCTGGAGGAGGTTACAGAGATAGGGAGGGGTGTAGGAGCTGGAGGAGATTACAGAGATAGGGAGGGGTGTAGGGGCTGGAGGAGGTTACAGAGATAGGGAGGGGTGTAGGGGCTGGAGGAGGTTACAGAGATAGGGAGGGGTGTAGGGGCTGGAGGAGGTTACAGAGATAGGGAGGGTTGTACAGGCTGGAGGAGGTTACAGAGATAGGGAGGGGTGTAGGGGCTGGAGGAGGTTACAGAGATAGGGAGGGTTGTAGGGGCTGGAGGAGGTTACAGAGATAGGGTTGTAGGGGCTGGAGGAGGTTACAGAGATAGGGAGTGGTGTAGGGGCTGGAGGAGGTTACAGAGATAGGGAGGGTTGTAGGGGCTGGAGGAGGTTACAGAGATAGGGAGGGTTGTAGGGGCTGGAGGAGGTTACAGAGATATGGAGGGGTGTAGGAGCTGGAGGAGATTACAGAGATAGGGAGGGGTGTAGGAGCTGGAGGAGATTACAGAGATAGGGAGGGGTGTAGGGGCTGGAGGAGGTTACAGAGATAGGGAGGGGTGTAGGAGCTGGAGGAGGTTACAGAGATAGGGAGAGTTGTAGGGGCTGGAGGAGGTTACAGAGATAGGGAGGGTTGTAGGGGCTGGAGGAGGTTACAGAGATAGGGAGTGGTGTAGGGGCTGGAGGAGGTTACAGAGATAGGGAGTGGTGTAGGGGCTGGAGGAGGTTACAGAGATAGGGAGGGTTGTAGGGGCTGGAGGAGGTTACAGAGATAGGGAGGGTTGTAGGGGCTGGAGGAGGTTACAGAGGTAGGGAGGGTTGTAGGGGCTGGAGGAGGTTACAGAGGTAGGAAGGGTTGTAGGGGCTGGAGGAGGTTACAGAGATAGGAAGAGGTGTAGGTGCCGGAGGAGGTTACAGAGATAGGGAGAGTTGTAAGGGCTGGAGGAGGTTACAGAGATAGGGTTGTAGGGGCTGGAGGAGGTTACAGAGATAGGGAGGGGTGTAGGGGCTGGAGGAGGTTACAGAGATAGGGAGAGTTGTAACGGCTGGAGGAGGTTACAGAGATAGGGAGGGTTGTAGGGGCTGGAGGAGGTTACAGAGATATGGAGGGGTGTAGGAGCTGGAGGAGATTACAGAGATAGGGAGGGGTGTAGGGGCTGGAGGAGGTTACAGAGATAGGGAGGGGTGTAGGAGCTGGAGGAGGTTACAGAGATAGGGAGAGTTGTAGGGGCTGGAGGAGGTTACAGAGATAGGGAGGGTTGTAGGGACTGGAGGAGGTTACAGAGATAGGGAGTGGTGTAGGGGCTGGAGGAGGTTACAGAGATAGGGAGTGGTGTAGGGGCTGGAGGAGGTTACAGAGATAGGGAGGGTTGTAGGGGCTGGAGGAGGTTACAGAGATAGGGAGGGTTGTAGGGGCTGGAGGAGGTTACAGAGATAGGGAGGGTTGTAGGGGCTGGAGGAGGTTACAGAGGTAGGGAGGGTTGTAGGGGCTGGAGGAGGTTACAGAGATAGGAAGAGGTGTAGGTGCCGGAAGAGGTTACAGAGATAGGGAGAGTTGTAAGGGCTGGAGGAGGTTACAGAGATAGGGTTGTAGGGGCTGGAGGAGGTTACAGAGATAGGGAGTGGTGTAGGGGCTGGAGGAGGTTACAGAGATAGGGAGGGTTGTAGGGGCTGGAGGAGGTTACAGAGATAGGGAGGGTTGTAGGGGCTGGAGGAGGTTACAGAGATATGGAGGGGTGTAGGAGCTGGAGGAGATTACAGAGATAGGGAGGGGTGTAGGAGCTGGAGGAGATTACAGAGATAGGGAGGGGTGTAGGGGCTGGAGGAGGTTACAGAGATAGGGAGGGGTGTAGGAGCTGGAGGAGGTTACAGAGATAGGGAGAGTTGTAGGGGCTGGAGGAGGTTACAGAGATAGGGAGGGTTGTAGGGGCTGGAGGAGGTTACAGAGATAGGGAGTGGTGTAGGGGCTGGAGGAGGTTACAGAGATAGGGAGTGGTGTAGGGACTGGAGGAGGTTACAGAGATAGGGAGGGTTGTAGGGGCTGGAGGGGGTTACAGAGATAGGGAGGGTTGTAGGGGCTGGAGGAGGTTACAGAGGTAGGAAGAGGTGTAGGTGCCGGAGGAGGTTACAGAGATAGGGAGAGTTGTAAGGGCTGGAGGCGGTTACAGAGATAGGGTTGTAGGGGCTGGAGGAGGTTACAGAGATAGGGAGGGGTGTAGGGGCTGGAGGAGGTTACAGAGATAGGGAGAGTTGTAAGGGCTGGAGGAGGTTACAGAGATAGGGAGGGGTGTAGGGGCTGGAGGAGGTTACAGAGATAGGGAGGGGTGTAGGGGCTGGAGGAGGTTACAGAGATAGGGAGGGTTGTAGGGGCTGGAGGAGGTTACAGAGATAGGGAGGGTTGTAGGGGCTGGAGGAGGTTACAGAGATAGGGAGGGTTGTAGGGGCTGGAGGAGGTTACAGAGATAGGGAGTGGTGTAGGGGCTGGAGGAGGTTACAGAGATAGGGAGTGGTGTAGGGACTGGAGGTGGTTACAGAGATAGGGAGGGTTGTAGGGGCTGGAGGAGGTTACAGAGATAGGGAGGGTTGTAGGGGCTGGAGGAGGTTACAGAGGTAGGAAGAGGTGTAGGTGCCGGAGGAGGTTACAGAGATAGGGAGAGTTGTAAGGGCTGGAGGAGGTTACAGAGATAGGGTTGTAGGGGCTGGAGGAGGTTACAGAGATAGGGAGGGGTGTAGGGGCTGGAGGAGGTTACAGAGATAGGGAGAGTTGTAAGGGCTGGAGGAGGTTACAGAGATAGGGAGGGGTGTAGGGGCTGGAGGAGGTTACAGAGATAGGGAGGGGTGTAGGGGCTGGAGGAGGTTACAGAGATAGGGAAGGTTGTAGGGGCTGGAGGAGGTTACAGAGATAGGGAGGGTTGTAGAGGCTGGAGGAGGTTACAGAGATAGGGAGGGGTGTAGGGGGTGGAGGAGGTTACAGAATTGGGGGTGTGTGAGTGAGGAGGCCTTGGAGGGATTTAAACACAAGGATGGAATTTTTAAATGGAGCTTTTACTGGAACAGGAGCTGGTGTAGGTCAGTGAGCAGTGAGTGATGGGTGAACAGGACTCGGTGCGAGTTAGGATATTTCATTTCCACTTTTAAGAGACAGCAGGCGTGGGTTTAACAGCCGTTCCTGACCCTGAGGTTCTGGTGAACAGCATGCTCTGCTACCTGAGTTATATTAAAATCACAGCGAATTACCAGCTTCAGTTTATCACTAAATGCAATGAAAGGAAGAAGGAACAACATTGCCTTTCACCACCGCAGGATGTCCCAAAGCGCCTCACAGCCAACAGAGTAACTTTTCTAAAGTCGGGTCCCTGTTATAATGTAGGAAACGTGGCAGACAAATTGTGCACAGCAAGCTCCCACAATGATGTGACAGTGACCCAGATCACCTGTTTTTAGTGACGTTGGGTGAGGGATAAATATTGGCCCCAGGACACCGGGGAGAACTCCCCCCTGCTCTTCTTCCAACAGTGGCTGTGGGATCTTTTACACCCACCCGAGAGGGCAGACGGGGGCCTCGGTTTAATGTCTCATCCTGAAAGACGGCACCTCTGACAGTGCAGCACTCTCAGTACTGACCCTCTGACAGTGCGGCATTCCATCAGCACTGACCCTCCGACAGTGCGGCACTCCCTCAGCACTGACCCTCCGACAGTGCAGCACTCCCTCAGTACTGACCGTCTGATAGTGCGGCATTCCATCAGCACTGACCCTCCGACAGTGCGGCATTCCATCAGCACGGCACCTCTGACAGTGCAGCACTCTCAGTACTGACCCTCTGACAGTGCGGCATTCCATCAGCACTGACCCTCCGACAGTGCGGCACTCCCTCAGCACTGACCCTCCGACAGTGCAGCACTCCCTCAGTACTGACCGTCTGATAGTGCGGCATTCCATCAGCACTGACCCTCCGACAGTGCGGCATTCCATCAGCACTGACCCTCCGACAGTGCGGCGCTCCCTCAGTACTGACCCTGGGAGGGTCAGCCTGGATTTTGTGCTCAAGTCTCTGTGATAGTACTTGAAGCCACAACCTTCTATTCCTGACCAAGGCACCCTCCTGTGAGTGAGAGGATTTTTGAGTTATCGCCATCCTCGATCCGACAGCAGATCTTCCTCGGCACTGAGCAACTCCTTATCCTCGGCGATTTCACTCCCCATCTCAGCTTCCCCTGCACTCAGGTTCACTGCCAGCACCTCATCTCCTGAAATCTCTCCCTGTCTGTAGAGGAGTAAATCACTTCTTGACTCCCCAAAGCCTGTCCACCATCTACAAGGCACAAGTCAGGAGTGTGATGGAATACTCCCCACTTGCCTGGATGAGTGCAGCTCCCACAACACTCAAGAAGCTCGACACCATCCAGGACAAAGCAGCCCCGCCTGATTGGCACCCCATCCACAAACATTCACTCCTCCACCACCGACTCACAGTAGCAGCAGTGTGTGTACCATCTACAAGATGCACTGCAGCAACTCACCAAGGCTCCTCCGACAGCAATCTTCCAAACCCACGACCTCTACCACCTAGAAGGACAAGGGCAGCAGACACATGGGGACACCACCACCTGCAAGTTCCCCTCCAAACCACTCACCATCCTGACTTGGAAATATATCGGCCGTTCCTTCACAGTCGCTGGGTCAAAATCCTGGAACTCCCTCCCTAACAGCGCTGTGGGTGTGCCTACACCACATGGACTGCAGCGGCTCAAGAAGGCGGCTCACCCCCACCTTCTCAAGGGGGCAATTAGGGATGGGCAACAAATATTGGCTTTGCCAGTGACACTCACAGCCCATGAAAGAGTGAAGAAACTCCCTGGTGCGCAATAACGCCCGTGTCTTTCCCAACGATCTTCGGCCTGAAGCAAGGAGCTCTCCCTCCGCTTTCGGCTGGGAAGCCAGTAATGAGCGTCTTCCTGCATACGGGGGTCAACTGCACTGCAGCTGATTCCACAGCCACCACCTCACTGGCACCCCATCTTTACGTTGCCTCGCAGCCGTGAGCTCCCAGGAACCTGGCAGATCGGGCTTCGTTTAAGCACTAGCAATTGTTCGGTGTTTGTTTATGTTCTGGACCAGCCGCACTGTTAAACTGCAGCAGCCGAGCTGATTGACCTGGAAGAGGGCAGTGATTTATTGCTGGGTCAATTAAGTAACCCAAACTTGTACGTCCTTGTAGATTTTGTCAGGGGAAGACAGTTTGAGTGAACTGATCTCCGTTCATTCTTGGGAAAGAATGCAACCACACACACACACACACACACACACACACACTGAAACCCCAAATATATGATTCCTCACGGTCGAAGATTGGACATTTTGAGAGACACGGGATCATTCCTGCAGATGTGCAAGTTCATTCATCACAGGAAACCATAAATACACTGCCAGGTTCCCTCTGTGCCGAGACACTATGTAGTTATCAGCCCTACGATGCTCGCAGGCAGTTAGCTGCAGCTGTTGATACATGAGCTGTCCTGTGCACAAATATTGGTGTTCCATTATCCTTCCAAGGGTTCAAATGTCTCTCGCTGCTTCCCCGAACATGTTTTCAATCAAATCCTTTCAATCGCCCCGCAGCCCTGGGAGCAGCGGCACTCGTGTCCCATCAAAGACCCTCAGTTCACCAAGGTCGGAGACAGGGGCGGGTGGAACTGGCCCATATTCCCCTCTCTAATCGCCACAAAATGGTTACAGCGCAGAAGGAGGCTATTCGCCCCCCCCACCCCCCCCCTTTGGCCCCTGCTGGCTCTCTGCAAGGACGGTGCAGCTCGTCCCGCTTCCCCCACCCGGCCGCGTCCTTGTTCCTGTGGCCCCGTCACTTTGCAGCTCTTCAGCTAATGATCCACTTCCCTTTTGAAAGCCGTTGGTTGAATCTGCCTCCATACCGCTCTCAGCCGCGGCATTCCAGATCCCAGCCACTCTCGCCGCGCGGATACAAAAGCCTCCCCTCGTGTCTCCTTCGCTTCTTCTGTCAACCCTTCAATCGGTGCCCCTCTGGTTCTCGATCCTTCCGCCAGCGGAGCGGGGGAGTGGGGGGTGGGGGAGGGACTTTACTCCCTATCTACTCTGTCCAGACCCCCTTGTTTTGACTTTGAACACCTCCACGAAAACTCACCTCATCTTCCTCTTCATTGAGGAGAGCAGCCCCAGCTTCGCCAGTCGGTACACGTTCCGGAAATCTACCCCCCCCCCCCCCACCACCACCCAACTACCAGAACATCTGTGGCCATTGAATGAAGCCGGCAGGGCAGATTTCCTGGTCGTTCCCTCGTCGCTGTTTGTGGGATCTTGCTGCGCGCAAATTGGCTGCCGTGTTTTCCCACGTTACAACGGTGGACCACGCGTCAGAAAGGTGTTCGCTGGCCGGAAAGTGCTTTGGGACATCCTGAGGTGGCGAACGGTGCTCTGGAAATCCCGTTTGCAATCTCGGTGTCGCGTTTGACCCACCCACCGAGACGAGCTTCCGGACTCTCATTGGCCCCCATCGCTAAAACCCCTTAGCTTCCAGCTCGCCTGCTGCTGAAACCCTCGTCCTTGACGGTGTCGCCTCCAGACCCGGCTATTCTGACCCGCTGCTGGCTGGTGTCCCACATATTCGCCTCCGTAAACACAACAAGCTCCCAAAAGCAGCAACGTGATTAAGGTCCTCCATCTCCCATCGCCCCCCCACCCCCCTCCCCGCCACTCTCCCTGCAGTAGCGGCCGTGTGATCTTTTACAACCACCAGAGGGGGCAGAGACAGGGCCTCAGTTGAACACCCTCCCACCCCCCAGAGCATCATGGAAGATGCACGCTCAAGTAACTGTCTTCTTGAGGATAGTTTAGCCTGAAGATCCCGTGAATTCCAGCCACCATTGCAATGCTGTTTGAAAGACACAGCTGAACGTGGAGATTTGCCCTTCCTTCCCCGAGAGGATCAGTCTGCCGGTCTTAGGACAGTCCCCATCTGTCCAGCGATCAATAAGATAACGTTACTTTGATGACTGGGGCGGCTTCTTTCAGATGTTAATGTTTGCAGACTTGACAGCTGGAGTTAAAACTCCTAATCATGATCAAGTGTGGAGTCCTGTCTGGGAGAACAATGCGAGGTCAGACAGCTCCCAGAGCTGGCGGGCAAAGGAAAGAGGGTCCCTGCGAATTAAAATGAACATCCATCATAAGTTTTAGCAGCCACGCGCTTTTTACTCACTTTCCCCTGTTTGGGGACAGACCACCATTACAAAAAAAAATGTCAAAATATCTCATGCCTTGCTCACTTCTGAGAGCTCCACGCTGCTTTAGTTCACCCAGGCCTCATGCACATCACCCGATTTCCATCGCTCACCCATTGGCGGCCATTTTGTCTGGACCCGAAGCTCTGGGTTTCTCTCCCTAACCCTCTCCGCCTCGCCCTCCTCCTTTAAGTTGCTCCTTGAAGCCTAGCTTTTTGAGTGAGCTATAGGTCATCTGTCCCCAATATCTCCTCAGGTGGCCCCAATGCCAGTTCGTGTCCGAGAACACGACTCTGAAGCACCCGGGACGCTTCGCTATGTAGAAGGCACCGAATGAATATAAATCGCTGTGCCGAATCCTGGGGCTGGTGCCTACTTCGGCCACAACTGCTGTGTCCTGGAAGACGTTGAGCTTCTTGGGTGTTCTGCCACCTGCTTCTCATCCCTGAGTCAGGAGGATGTGGCTTCGAGTCCCACTCCGGAGACTCGAGCACAAATCCTTGGCCGACACTGCCCCTTTACTGAGGGAGTGTTGCACTGTCGGAGGTGCCAGCCAGAAAGAAATAAAACAGTTCAGACCAGTACTCTTATTTCCCAGTTTTTACTGGCGTTCCATTTTAAGGTGCACAAGACCAGTTCGAACCAGTATTATTTCCCAGTTTTTACTGGTTTTGCTTTCTGGGCATCTTTCGAGGGAGACGTTAAAGCAGCGTGCCACACACTCTCTGAGTTGGATGTAAAATATCCCATGTACCACTATGTCGAAGGAGAGTAAGGGCAGCAATGCAGAGTTGTGGGGGGAGAGTTCTCCCCGGTATCCCGGGGCCAATATTTTTCACACAGTCACTAAAAAGACCCATGTTCTGGGTCATTATCATATCGCTGCTTGTGGGACCTTGCTGTGTGCAAATTGGCTGCTGCGTTTCTTATTTTACAGCAGTGACCTCACTTCAAAAGAATTTCATCGGCTGTAAAGCATTTGGGGCGTACAGTGATTATGGAAGGTGCTATTGAAATGCAAGAGGTGTTTTTAATAGGCGTCAGCAACGAAAGTACAGACAGACATTTTATCAAGTAACAAGCTGACTGTGACCCTTCCCACAGCAGGGTAGTGCTGTCATTTATGAATAAGGCTTCCGCTCTGATAAATTAATCTGATGTCTTAGTTTCCGAATTTTGCGGCCAACTAGAAAATGCTAAGGAGCTCTGCCAATATTTTATGTGGTAATTAACTGCACAACAACTGCTGCTGTCAAATTTTGCACAGGATTGAAGCTGGAGCGTAGTCTTGTTCAATGTGTGGCTTTTTGAAAATAACATTATTTTGATGAAAACTTTTCTTCATTATGGAATCTCCCGTTTGTACATTATACATCTTTTCTGTCTGCCAGATCTCCCTTTGTTATGTTTCACAATTGCATCCCATCAATATCCCAGGATAGGTACAGCACAGAGTTAGATACAGAGTAAAGCTCCTTCTACACTGTCCCCATCAAACACTTCCAGGACAGGTACAGCACAGAGTTAGATACAGAGTAAAGCTCCCTCTACACTGTCCCCATCAAACACTCCCAGGACAGGTACAGCACGGGGTTAGATACAGAGTAAAGCTCCCTCTTCACTGTCCCCATCAAACACTCCCAGGACAGGGACAGCACAGGGTTAGATACAGAGTAAAGCTCCCTCTACACTGTCCCCATCAAACACTCCCAGGACAGGTACAGCACGGGGTTAGATACAGAGTAAAGCTCCCTCTACACTGGCCCCATCAAACACTGCTAGGGCTGATACAACACAGGGTTAGATACAGAGTAAAGCCCCCTCTACACTGTCCCCATCAAACACTCCCAGGACAGGTACAGCACGGGGTTAGATACAGAGTAAAGCCCCCTCTACACTGTCTCCATCAAACACTCCCAGGACAGGTACAGCACGGGGTTAGATACAGAGTAAAGCCCCCTCTACACTGTCCCCATCAAACATTCCCAGGACAGGTACAGCACGGGATTAGCTACAGAGTAAAGCTCCCTCTACACTGTCCCCATCAAACACTCTCAGGACAGGTACAGCACGGGGTTAGATACAGAGTAAAGCTCCCTCTACACTGTCGCCATCAAACACTCCCAGGACAGGTACAGCACAGGGTTAGATACAGAGTAAAGCTCCCTCTACACTGTCCCCATCAAACATTCCCAGGACAGGTACAGCACGGGGTTAGATACAGAGTAAAGCTCCTTCTACACTGTCCCCATCAAACACTCCCAGGACAGGTACAGCACGGGGTTAGACACAGTAAAGCTCCCTCTCAAAGTCTCCCTCCTTCTCACTCATTCCCAGCCTACAAAGGTTTCTTCACTGCGCCATTCAGTTAGGCCCATAGGCTCCAGTGAGTGTTAATTAATGTGAGTTAGAGGAGGTTTTGTGGTCTTGTCCCATTCTGAATTGGATCTGGGTTGTGGAGGCCAAATGCAAGTGTTGTTAGTTGAATGTAAGTGTTGTCCAGGAGAATTCCTTGCTCTTCCAAAAATGTGGCATGTGATCTTTCATGCCCGCTTACAACACGATAGCGGGGCCTGAGTTTAATAGCCCATCTGCAGGATAGCACCTCCAGCATTGCAACATATTTTGGTACCAAATACAGTGTTTAACCAGGTTGAGAAAGAATGACTTGCCATTTGAAAGCGCCGTTCACAACCTCTGGACATCCCAAGGCGCTTCACTGTCAACGAGGTACTTTCGAGGTTTAGTCATAGAAGCATCGAAAGTTTACACCACACAAAGAGGCCACTCAGCCAATTGCGCCTGTATCGGCCTTAAAACGAGCCGCACGGCCTAATCCCACTTTCCAGCATTTGGTCCGTGATCCCTGCATATTTTAGGGACCTGAAGTGCGCATCGGACACCTTTTAAATGAGCTGAGGGTTTCTGCCTCCACTGCCCTTTCAGGCTGTGAGTTTCAGACCCCTGCTACACTCTGGGTGAAAACAGTTTTCCTCGTCTCCCCTCTAAGTTTTCTGCGCCAGTCACTTTAAATCCACCACCCCCACCTCCTCCCCACCGCCGCCCCCCCCCCCCCCCCCCCCCCCCCCCCCAAGTCACTGACTGCTCTACTAAAGTAAATAGGCCATCCCTGTCCACTCTCTCCAGGCCCCTCACAGTTTTGTACGTCTCGATCAAATCTCCCCTCAGCCTCCTCTGTTCCATCCCCAATCTTTCCTCATGGCTGCATTTTTTTCCGGTCGCCGCTCTAATCTAGGAAATATAGCAGCCAATTTGCGCACAGCAAGCTCCCACACACCCCGATATGAAAACGTCCAGATAATTGGTTTGCTGATGTAGATTGAGGGTCAAATATTGACCAGGGCGCCGGGGAGAACTCACCACTCCCCCTTCTTCCAGCAGTGGCCGTGGGGTTTATTTTTTAATGTCCCACCTGAGAGGGCGGACGGGATCTCGCTTTAATGTCTGTGAAAAGATGGCGCCTCAGACAGTGCAGCACTCCCTCACTGCAGCACTGTGGTGTCAGCCTAGACTTTATGCTCAAATCTCTGGGAGTATTCGTAATTATGAGGGGATTTTTTTTTATTGAGCAGAAAAGGAGAAACCATTTCCACTGGCAGGTAACCAGAGGGACACAGATTGAAGAGAATCGGTAATAGAACCAGAGAGGGAGAACAGAATGTTTTTTTTAACACCGCAAGTTGTTGTGATCTGGAAGGCGCTGCCTGAAAGGGCGGCGGAAGCAGATTCAATAGGAACTTTCAAAAGGGGGGAACTTGGAGAGATACTCGAAAAGGAGAAATTTCCAGGGCTGTGGGGGAAAGAGCAGCGGGACTAATGGGATACCTCGGTCAAAGAGACAGCACAGGCATGATGGGCAGATTGGCCTTCTCCTGTGCTGTTTTCCATTTCTTTTTTCAGCCCCACTCTCGGATGCAATAATCCTTGTCCTCCAATGAAAAGGAGACCGAATGAGCCATATACAGCACAGCACCTTCTCTGACCTCGGTGCATCCCAAGGCAGTAAATTAGGGAATGCGCGTTCAATTTGCTGAAAGTTTGGGGACAACTGTTAGGAACTTTATGGAAAAGCAGCTCGGGGAGTGATTCTGTCCGCACGCCCCTACGTATTCCCCTCACACGCCAGATACAAATTGTTGTGGATATTTTATGGTAGTCTAAATATTTGGAATGCGCTTTCAGTCACTCACTTCCCTGTTGTGATGAGGGGTAATAAGAACATTATTGATGTTGGTGTCAAAGGGCCTTAATGCGTTTGGCAGCTGTGTGTCCACTGTCACATGAATGACTTATGCAGCGGTGTCGTGCAGACTGTGCCGGGAGCCTGCAGGTCTTTGTGGGGGCGATAAAAGGGGGTTTTGGAGCTGAGATGCCTCCAGTTATCAGCGTAAGGCGCAGTGAGGGCAGGGTAGAGGCATCGGTGGGTTTACGGGCTTTGTTTGCTGCTGGGAAGTTCTGGAATCTTCCGTGAGTCCGGCGTAAGAGTTTCGGTAAAGGGAAAATAACCACATCCAGTTCTCAGATGAGGAAGCATTCCAATCCCCTTGCATGAAGCAAGCAAGACCTGTCCAGCAACCAGCCTCGGAGCTGACAAATAACTTCTCACACCACATGAATGGCAAGCAATAAATGACCATCAAGGGAAAGACTAACCATCTCCCCCAGGCATTACCATTGGCACATTCGCCCCCCCCCCCCCCCCCCCCTGCCATATCACCATTCTGGGGGTTACCATTGACCAGAAACTGAACTGGACCAGCCATATAAACACTGTGGCTACAAGAGCAGGTCAGAGGCTGGGAATCCTGCAGCGAGTAACTCACCTCCTGATTCCCCAAAGCCTGTCCGCCATCTACAAGGCACAAGTCAGGAGTGTGGTGGAATACTCCCCACTTGCCTGGATGAGTGCAGCTCCCACAACACTCAAGAAGCTTGACATCATCCAGTACAAAAGCAGCCCCGCTTGATTATCACCCCATCCCACCACCTTCAACATTCACTCCCTCCACCACTGACGCACAGTAGCAGCAGTGTGTGTACCATCTACAAGATGCACTGCAGCAACTCACCAAGCCTCCTCTGACAGCACCTTCCAAACCCATGACCACTACCACCTAGAAGGACAAGGGCAGCAGACACATGGGGAACACCACCACCTGCAAGTTCCCCTCCAAGCCACTCACCATCCTGACTTGGAAATATATCGGCCGTTCCTTCACTGTCGCTGGGTCAAAATCCTGGAACTCCCTCCCTAACAGCACTGTGGGTGTACTTAACAACAATCGTTCAAGAAGGCGTCTCACTACCGCCATCTTAAGGGGCATTTAGGAATGGGCAACAAATGGCTCATTAACACAATGACTGATTATTTTAGTAATCAACTGAGTATTATGCAATGCCAGTAACCATGTGGAATAGAGAGCACGTTTCACACTGAGACTCCTCTGTTACTGGCAAGTCATTTCTATCGCTGTCCTGTTCCTGATATTGAGGAGGGAGAGGTTTATTCACTTCAGAACACTTTCATTTTGCTCCCGGTGTTGTTACCTTCAGAGCTGTGGTTTCCTGACACCAGTCAACCTGTGATTCCCTTGTCCAAATGGCCATTCTGAATCAGAAGGCAAGTGAGGATGTCAGCCAGGCCTTGACTCACTCCTCATCCACGTAAAAAGGCCAAAAGGAAAGCTCTGTTTGACTGGTCCAGAAAGCGCATTCTCCCCCTTGAACACAGAGGACAGCATCACTGAATTTGTCCCTGTCGCCTTTGTGTCAGGTCATTAATAAAATAAAATTTAAGACAATTCCAGGCTGTCCCAAAACACTTGACAGCCAATGAAGAACTTTTTAAAATGTGGTCACGGTTGTAATGTAGCAAATGAGGCAGACGATTGGCGCACAGCAAGCTCCCACAAATTTCAGTGTGACAATGAATGGATCATCTGTTTTTAGTGATGTTGGTTGAGGGATAAATATTGGCCCCAGGACAATGGGGAGAACTACCCCCCCCATTCCCCCCCCCCCCCCCCCCCCCCCCCCAACCTCTTCTGTTAGGGATCTTTTACATCCACCCTAGTGGGCAGATGATGGCAAGGGTTTAACTTGTCATCGCAAGAGGGCACCTCTGACAGTGCGGCACTCCCTCAGTACCACCTGGACTTCTGTGCTCAAGTCTCTGGAGTGGGACTCGCATCCACGACCCCCTTGACTCAGAGGTGAGAGTGTGAGAGTTCTCACTGAGGCAGGGGGCAGATTAATCATCACATTTGTCTTCAAAGCCTGACTTAGTGCACCACTGAAAAGTTAATTTTTTAAGTTTGTTTTTTTTTAAACAGCTAATTTTTGGCTTGAACAGGGCCTGCAGGTTATATGGGGGCCAGAGGTAAATGGCAGCATTCAGTCTGTTGTTTCTGTGTGTTTGTTAAAAATGTTCTATTTTTATCCCCCCTTGGAAGAGACTTGCCCTTAAGGTCGCTTTTGAAAAAGAATTGTACCTTAGGTTGTTTTTTTTTCAAGATTTTTCAAGCAAGGGATAGAAAGGCTCAACTTAATGTCTGATGAGTGAGGGGTCATCTTCTGGAGCTTCTTAATTTCAACGTTCTCGCAGGCCAGCACGTTCCTACACAGCCGCCCATGAGATGAGGAATTGGGTTACAGTATCACAACATTATCTGCACAAATATAAGTGGGTTGGAGTCGGGGGGAGCTGACGGCTGCAGGGAGTGACCAGGGAAGGTGTGGGAGGAAGAAATGATTTTGCCCATTCAGTAAGAGAACATGAGAAGTAAAAGGCTTTGCACACGCACCCTTGCCTCCGATAGGTCTACCTGTTCCAAGCTGGACTTAGACAAGGCATATTATTCAAGCCATCGCTAAAACACACCTGTTAACACCTCCGTAACAGTGCCTGACTTGGCCTTGTCACAGCTCACCTGCTGCTGGAACCCTCATCCATGCCTGTGTTACTTCTGGACTCAACTATTCTACCCTCTATAACTCAAAGTCATCCAAAACTCTCCTGCCCTGTATCCTAACTTGCAGCAAGTCCCCTTCTCCTATCACCCCCACTGCTCACTGACCTACACCAGCTCTTGGCCGAGCAACGTTTTGATTTTAAAATTCTCATCCTTGTTTTCAAACCCGTCGCTCCTCCCTATCTCTGTAACCTCCTCCAGCCCCTACAACCCTCCCTATCTCTGTAACCTCCTCCAGCCCCTACAACCCTCCCTATCTCTGTAACCTCCTCCAGCCCCTACACCCCTCCCTATCTCTGTAACCTCCTCCAGCCCCTACAACCCTCCCTATCTCTGTAACCTCCTCCAGCCCCTACACCCCTCCCTATCTCTGTAACCTCCTCCAGCCCCTACAACCCTCCCTATCTCTGTAACCTCCTCCAGCCCCTACACCCCTCCCTATCTCTGTAACCTCCTCCAGCCCCTACACCCCTCCCTATCTCTGTAACCTCCTCCAGCCCCTACACCCCTCCCTATCTCTGTAACCTCCTCCAGCCCCTACACCCCTCCCTATCTCTGTAACCTCCTCCAGCCCCTACACCCCTCCCTATCTCTGTAACCTCCTCCAGCCCCTACAACCCTCCCTATCTCTGTCACCTCCTCCAGCCCCTATGACCCTCCGAGATCTCTGGGCTCCTCCAATTCCGACCTCCCAAGCATCCCCCGATTCCCATCAATCCACCATTGGCGGCCGTGCCTTCAGCTGTCTGGGGCCTAGCTTCTGGAATTCGCCCCCCCCCCACCCCCCCCGAAACCTCTCCTCCTTTAAGGCGCTCCTTAAAACCAATCTCTTTGACTGAGCTTCTGGTCGCCTGTCCCTAACGTGTGCTGATGTGCCTCAGTTTCAAACTGCTTCTCTTGTGACACTCTTGTGAATGTTTTACTGTCCCAGATATCTCCTTCCGTAGCTCAGGGTCATCCTGTGTTTCATAACCCTCTCGTGAAGCTATTTGGAACGTTTCATTACATAACTATAAGTTGTTGTTGTGCACACAACTGAGACACAGTTGCCCTAACCTCTGAATATATGATAGCCGACAGAATTTTCCGGACTGGTGTTAAGATTTCCTTCCTCACACTCCTCCACAAAGCCATTCTGTGCCCCGGAGGACCGAGAGCCATGCAGGAGGGTTTCGGGGCCAGTGGCGGGACCAGCAGTCTTTCTCCGCAACCAATTGAGACTGAAGGGCAGGGAAAGAAACAGAGCATCGAGGGAGAATGGAGTGGGTTAAAATTGGAGGCAAATTGGGCACAGAAAGAGAAATGAAGAGATGGAACGAAAGTTTGGATTAGGAGAGAGGGAGAGAAAAAGGGTACAGAAAGGAAAACTAAGGAAGACCATTTTGCATTTTGGAAACGTTACTACCTGCAGGTGCAAGACTGCCCGGTTTTAAATTCTTCCGTTCCTGGGCCGGCAAGATTAAAGTGGCATCGCAGGTGCCTACATTGTCATTCAGAGCCTCCTTACGCCATTAGGTACCAGCCCTAACATCCTGTGGCTAGTTTAATTCGTCTTAATAGCGCATTATCTCAAACTCTCCTGGAGTTTGACGGTGAGCTGTCTATTTTCGTAAGGGTAACGACAGAATGGCGCAAATCGTCCAAATCTGTGGTATTTTGCTTCTCACACCCCCCTACCCCCCCCACCTCCAAAACTGCAAGTTGTGATTTCTGCCCTAAGCAATGGCAAGTGTATTAAAGTAGCCCCAGCAAATTCTGCTCCATGATATTATTTTAAGAAAGGTTCAGGTTATGTTAACAGATTCCACAAGCCCAGAATTGCTTGCCTCTGTTAGTGTTCTCCAGCTGTGGGTAGCCTTCTTGCTCCTGGGGGGGGTTGTAGGTTGAAGTTCCACACCAGGGATCTCAGCACTGACATTCCCCGTGCAACACTGAGGGACGGCTGCACCATCTTTCAGCTGAGACGTTGACCCAAAGCCCTGTCTTCCCTCTCGGGTACACCAGTAGCCGGGCACCATTCAGCGAAGACAGGACTGATTTCCCGCACCCCTAAGCCAATAATTACCCCTCAACCAACATCTCAGACCGGTCAGTATCACGTTGCTGTTGTGGGAGCATGCTGTGCGCAAATTGTGCTGCCTCTCCTTTGGGTACGCCCTGAGGATGTGAAAGGTGCTATAGAAACGCAAGCTCTTCCTTTGGCCTGACTGGACCAGCCAGGGCCTAAATATAGGGAGAGACGGTGGCATAGTGGTAGTTTCACTGGACTAGTACTCCAGAGACCCCAACTAATGCTCTGGGGAGCTGGGATCAAACCATGGCAATAAAAATCTGGAATGAAATGGCTGATGATGACCATGAAACCATTGCCGATTGTTGTAAAAACCCATCTGGTTCACTCATGTCATTTAGGGAAGGAAATCTGCCCTCCTTACCTGGTCTGACCTACATGTGACTTGCCCCTAAACAAGGGCAGTTAGGGATGGGCAATAAATGCTCGCCCAAGCCAGCGACACTCGCACCCCATGAGCAAATAAAAATAAAATCAGGCATTGAGTTTTGAGTGATTTGTGACTGCGTACAGCGCAGACGGAGGCCATTGGGCCCATCGTGCGTGTGCTGGCTCTCAGAAGGAACAATTCGCTAGTGCCACTCCCCAGCCTTCTCCCCAAAGCCCTGCACATTCTCCCTTTTCAGATAATTTAACTGTGATGTATTGCCCTTTTGAAACAATGCACTACTGGAGAGCTCATAATTTAGAATATTTAGCTGCGATGTTAAGCCCTAATTGTGTGTGGTTGGAGAATATTGGTTTTACATATTGCAGTCTGCAGAAACTGGCTCAGCTCTGCATTAACATGTGTAGTTTATCAGGAACTATTTGAACCCCCACAAAGTCTGAAATGTAATTAATATTTGCTTACATTAAGACTGTATGTTATATACATATTTAGACACAGTAATCTCCAGAGTTTAGCTCTGTCCTCTGAATGTTGGCCCACATCTCAGAATATTCCTTACTAAAGCCCCGGGGTTACCATTGCCAAGCAGCTGGGAGCAGGGTCAGACATATGGCCTGCACTGATGTCCAATTACCATGTTCTCTTCACTTTCTAAGAATTAAGTCCTTTTTGAGATGTCGTAATGAGTTCAGAACTAGGGGGCAGTGTTTTAAAATTAGGGGTGGCCCTTTTAGGACAGAGATGAGGAGAATTCTTTTCTCTCAGAGGGTTGTGCGAGTTTGGACCTCTCTTGTCTCCGAAGGCGTTGGAGGGAGAGTTCCTGAATATTTTTAAGGCAGAGATAGATGGATTCTTGTTCGGCAAGGGAATCAAAGGTTACCAGGGGTAGATGGGAATGTGGAATTCGAACACAAACAGATCAGCGGTGATCTTAATGAATGGCGGAGCAAGACTGAGGGGCCCAATGGCCGACTTCTCCTGTCACATATGGTCGTAATTTTAGGGAACGCAGCAGCCAACATGCGCACAGCAAACTCCCACAAACGGCAGTGGGATAATCTGTTCTTTAGTGATGCAGGTTGGGGAACGATCAGCATTCAGCAGGACACGAGGGAGAACTCTCCTGTTCTAATGAGCCTCCGTCCACCTGAGAGGGCTTCGGTTTGATGTCTCTTCCGAAAGACAGCAACCCCCTCCCCTCCCCTCCTCCCCCCGACAGCACAGCACTCCCTCAGCACTGGGGCTGGTGCTTTGAACCCACGACCTTCCGCCTGACAGGCAAGCGTGCTTAACCACTGAGCCACGACCTGGGATTGTAGCCAGTAACCCTGGGAGACGGACAGAGGACCATCGCTGGACGGATGACACGAGATGTCCGAAGATTTTTCTCCCACACCAGAGGTTCACGCCGGGACTGGGAGGTCATTTAAAATTGTGCTGAAATAGGTGTTCGAAACGGGATTCAGGCGAAACCCTTATTAAAAAAGGGGGGATAAAAGCAAAATGCTGCGGATGCTGGAAACCTGAAACAAAAGCAGGAAATGCTGGAAAAACTCCGCAGGTCCGGCAGCGTCCGCGGAGAGAGAAACAGAGTTGACGTTTCGAGTCCATACAACTCTTCTTCAGAGCTGGCGCTGAGGAAGAGTCATACGGACGCGAAATGCCTACTGTGTTTCTCTCTCCACAGATGCTGTCAGACCTGCGGAGTTTTTCTGGCTTTGATTAAAAAAGGGAGGAAGGGATAGACCAGGAAATTACAGGCCAGTCAGTCTAACCTCAGTGGTGGGGAAAGTACTAGAAAGAATTCTGAGGGACAGAATATATCTGCACTTGGAGAGACGCAGATTAATCAGGGGTAGTTAGCATGGATTTGTTAAAGGAAGGTCATGTTTGACAAATTTGATGGAATGTTTTGAGGAGATAACCAGGAGTGTTGATGAGGGTAATGCATTTGATGTGGTCTACATGGACTTTAGCAAGGCTTTTGATAAAGTCCCTCATGGCAGACCGGTCAAGAAAGTAAGAGCCCATGGGATCTAAGGCAAAGTGACATGTTGGCTCCAAGATTGTCTGAGAGGCAGGAAGCAGAGGGTGATGGTAGAGGGATGTTTCTGTGACTGGAAGTCTGTTTCCAATGGGGTTCCACAGGGCTCGGTGCTGGGGCCCTTGCTGTTTGTGGTGTACATAAATGACCTGGACTTAAATGTAGGGAGTATGATCAAGAAGCTTGCAGACGACACGAAAATTAGTAGGGTGGTAAATAGTGAGGAGGATAACCGTAAACTGCAGGAGGATATTAATGGCCTGGTCAGGTGGGCAGAGCAGTGGCAAATGGAATTCAACCCTGAAAAATGTGAGGTAATGCACTTGGGGAGGGATAACAAGGCAAGGGATTACACTATGAATGGTAGGACCCTGGAAAATACTTAAGATCAGAGAGACCTTGGTGTGCATGTCCACAGATCCCTGAAGGTAGCAGGGCAGGTAGATAAGGTGGTTAAGAAAGCATATAGGATACTTGCCTTTATCAGCCAAGGCATAGAATATAAGAGCAGGGAGGCTATGCTGGAACTGTATAAAACGCTGGTTAGGCCACAACTGGAGTACTGTGTGTAGTTCTGGTCACGACATTACAGTAAGGATATGATTGGACTGGAGAGGGTGCAGCGGAGATTTACCAGGATGTTGCCTGGCTGGAGGGTCTGGGCTATGGGGAGAGATTGGATAGGCTGGGGCTGTTTCTTTGGAGCAGCGAAGGTTGAGAGGGGACCTGACAGAGGTGTATAAGATTATGAGGGGCATAGATAGAGTGAATAGGATGGCTCTTGTTCCATTAGTAGAGGGGTCAATAACCAGGAGGCATAGATTTAAGGTAAGAGGTAGAAGGCTAAGAGGGGAGTTGAGGATAAATATTTTCACCCAGAGGGTGGTGGGAGTCTGGGTCTCACTGCCTGAAAGGGTGGTTGATTCAGAAACTCTCGTAACATTTAGGAAGTATTTGGATATTCAGTTGCGTTGCCATGGCCTCCAGGGCTGTGGGCCAAGCGCTGGAAAATGGGATTCGTGTAGTCGGATCTTTGTTGACCAGCGAGGACACGATGGGCTGAATGGCCTTCCTCTGTGCTGTAAACATCTATGAGTCTATGAGTTTATCCAGAGAGTGGGGAGAATGTGGAACATGTGGTCACAAGGGGTGTTTGAGGTGAATAGTATAGATACACTTGAGGGGGGAGCTGGATAAACACACAAGGGAGAAAAGAAATAGAAGGATATGGTGATGGTGGGAGATGAAGTGGGTGTGGGAGGTGGCTCCTGTGGAGCAGGAACACCAGCACGGAGCAGATGGGCCAAATAACCTTTCCTATGCTGTGTGAATACTGTGAATAACCTATAATGGATAATGGGAAAGGGAGAGGGAAGCAGAATTAAACTTCAGATGGTGTTGTGTTGGCACAAGTTTGATGAGTTAAATGGTTTCCTTCTATATATCTGCAGGCTCGGGGCCCGCAGTGAAACAACAACAACTTGCATTTGTGTAGCACCTTTAATTTAGTAAGACGTTCCCAAGGTGCTTCACAGGAGTGTTATCAGACAAAATTTGACCCCGAGCCACATAAGGAGATACCAGGACGGAGATCGAAAACTCGGTCAAGGGGGTCAGTTTTAAGCAGCATCTTAAAAGAGGAGAGAGAGGTTTATGGAGGGAATTCCAGAGCTTAGTGCTCCCAGGCAGCTGAAAGTGCGCCCCTCTACCCCCCCCCTCCAAAACAATGGTGGAGTGATAGGAATCGGCAGTGATGAAGAGGCCAGAATTGGAGGAGTGCAGATATCCCAGAGGGTTGTAGAGCTGGAAGAGATTACAGAGATAGGGAAGGGACAATGAGGGGTTTGAAAACGAGAGCTGAAAATTTTAAAATCAAGGCATTTCTCAACCGGGAGCCAGTGTAGGTCAGCGAGCAGCAGGGCGATGGGTGAACGGGACTGGGTGCGAGTTTGGAGGATGGGTGGCTGCTCCGGAGTGCATGGGCAAAGTCGAGTCTGGAGGTAACAAAGACACAACCAGGGTTTCAGCAGAAGCTGAGTTGCTGCATAACTCATGAGGGGATGACCAGAGTGAAAATCTGATTTAAAATTCCCCCAACTGGAGAGACATTGAGTTTCCACCCCACCTGAAGGGATCCATCAATGTCCTCCTCCTCGGACCTTAACATCTTTCTGCTCGATTCAGCTCTTAACTTTTGTGGAAAGACCGAGATTTGTGTACATCGCCGTGTGTAAACTATTAGCACGGGATGGGAGACCGACTGTACAATGACTTCCGTGAGGCCCTTGACTTAAGGCCTACCTGAGGATGTAGTTTACGCTGGGGATAATTTACACTCCACACAATAACAACAGCCTGGCTGGAGTTCAGCAACTCTTAATCTTTCCCAGCGATTCCCAGTTCCCATTTTTATCCCTCTTCCTTTTGAGTGCAGCCAAGTTTCAAGTATGATGGCCCGGCCTCCCTTGCAAGTACATTGAGGAAGCATAACAGTGGGAAATTCCTGCACTCGTTTTCTCGCGCGTGATGATGACTGAGTGAGGAACAAGGGCGGGCGGGCACTGGAACCCTGTAAGAGTCAATCGTGTGGCAAAAGAACCGTAACTTGTATTTGTACAGCTAATCACTCAAAACCAGCTCCGCTGGCCACGACATGTTGTCTGTACGCCTGGCGCCCAGACTCTCAAAGCAACTGCTCTACTCGGAACCCAGCAGTGGCAGGAGACTCCCTCGAGGACAGCGGGAACAACTTTAGGGATGTCCTCAAAGCATCCCTGAAGAGGTCAAACATCCCCGCCAGCTCCTGGTTGGGAGTCCCTGGCTTGTGACCGAACCGAAATGGAGAAGGTTAATTCGGGAACATATTGAGAGACTTGCGTCAGGAACGTGCGATCCAGGAGCAGGAGGAGGCCTTTCGGCCCTTCAGTCCTTTTCGGCCATTCAGTAGGATCATGGCTGATCTGATTGTAACCTCCTGCCTACCCCCGGTAACCTTTCACCCCCTTGTTAATCAAGAATCTATCTAGCTCTGCCTTAAAAATATTCAAAGACCATGTTTCCATCACCTTTTGAAGAAGGGAGTTCCAAAGACTCACGACCCTCTCAGAGAAGAAATTTCTCCTCATCCCCGTCTTAAATAAGCGACCCTTTATTTTTAAACAGTGACCCTTAGTTCTAGATTCTACCCACAAGAGGAAACAACCTCTCCACATACACTCAGGATCTTAAAGGTTTCGGTCAAGTCATCTCTCACTCTTCTAAATTCCAGTGGATACGAGCCTAACCTGTCCAACCTTTCCTCATAAGACAACCCACCCATTCCTGGTATTAGTCTAGTAAACCTTTTCTGAGCTGTCTCTAACGCGTTGGCACCTTCCTTTAAACGAGGAGACCAATACTGGGTTGAGCCGTCAGACGGAGCACACCAACCTCCAAACGACTCCTCCCCGCGACCCTTCAAGCACCACCTGCCCCACATGTGGCAGAGTCCGCAGATCACGTATTGGACTTGTCAGCCACCTCAGAACCCATCGAACCGGGGTGGAAGCCAGTCACCCTCAATCTGAGGGACTGCCTGAGGAGGAAGGAGTGCGCTGGCCCAGTGACTAGACCACCATTGACTAAAATTGTGCATCGGGGTTACACCTAAGGTCAGCTGCAGTTTAGCCATCGAGAATCGCTGCCCTGACTGCTTAACTCATGAAGGGGATGACCAGAGTCACAAGGGGGGCTTTCTAAGGCCGAATTTCGGCCCTTCATGGTGCCCAGTAGCTCAGTGGATATCTCTCTCCCTCACTCCACAAGAAATAGGAGCAGGCGTGGACCATTCTGCCCATGAAGTCTGCTCTGCTGTTCAGTACGATCATGGCTCACCTCGGGCTTCAACTCCACTTTCCCGCCCGCTCCCCATATCCCTTAGTTCCCCGAGAGACCAAAAAAAACCAGTCAACCGCAGCCTTAAATACATTCAACGATGGAGTACCCACGACCCTCTGGGGTAGAGAATTGCAAAGATTCATTTCAGTTATAAATAATCAGCCCCTGAACCCACCCCCCCCCCCCCCCCCCACTGCGCCCACGTTTTAGACAGTGGAAATAAACCCGTTATTTTTAACAAAAGCAGAATTACCTGGAAAAACTCAGCAGGTCTGGCAGCATCGGCGGAGAAGAAAAGAGTTGACGTTTCGAGTCCTCATGACCCTTCGACAGAACTTGAGTGAATCTAAGGAGAGGGGTGAAATATAAGGTGTGGGAAGGGGCGTGTTGGGTGGGGGAGAGAAGTGGAGGGGTGTGGTGTGGTTGTAGGGACAAGCAAGCAGTGATGGGAGCAGATAATCAAAAGATGTCACAGACAAAAGAACAAAGGAACACAGAGGTGTTGAAGTTGGTGATATTATCTAAACGAATGTGCTAATTAAGAATGGATGGTAGGGCACTCAAGGTATAGCTCTAGTGGGGGTGAGGGGAGCATAAAAGATTTAAAAATAATGGAAATAGGTGGGAAAAGAAAAATCTATATAAATTATTGGAAAAAACAAAAGGAAGGGGGAAACAGAAAGGGGGTGGGGATGGAGGAGGGAGCTCAAGATCTAAAGTTGTTGAACTCAATATTCAGTCCGGAAGGCTGTAAAGTGCCTAGTCGGAAGATGAGGTGTTGTTCCTCCAGTTTGCGTTGGGCTTCACTGGAACAATGCAGCAAGCCAAGGACAGACATGTGGGCAAGAGAGCAGGGTGGAGTGTTAAAATGGCAAGCGACAGGGAGGTTTGGGTCATTCTTGCGGACAGACCGCAGGTGTTCTGCAAAGCGGTCGCCCAGTTTGCGTTTGGTCTCTCCAATGTAGAGGAGACCAAGTTATTTTTATCCGTTCACAGGATGTGGGTGTCGCTGGCAAGGCCGACATTTATTGCCCATCCCTAATTGCCCCTTGGGAAGCCTCCTTCATGAACCGCTGCAGTCCCCGTGGTGCATGCACAGTGCTGTTGGGGAGGGGATTTTGACCCAGCGACAGTGAAGGCCTTGGTCGATCTCACTTGACTTTTTCCACAGCGGGTTTGATACAACCCAAGTGGTTTGCTCAGGGCACAGCAGAGACGGTTCGGAGTCAACCACGTTGCTGTGGGGTCCAGAGTCGCGTGTAAGCCCAGACCAGGTAAGGACGGCAGATTTCCTTCCCTAAAGGGGACATTACAACCCTGTGACCGTCACCATGACTGAGGGTGTCTATTTAATCCCAGATTGATGTGATGAATTGAATTTAAATTCCTCTTCCCCCTGTCACTGTGGTGGGATTTAAACGAGGTTGGAAGGCCCTGGAGAGCGAGGAGCTGTATGATGACATGGAAGTCGAGATCGCGCGTAGAAACATTCCGCATTTGTAAACGCAAGTTTATTGTCTTGCAGGAAACTTGAAGAATTTCACAAAGATTTCATGGACAACAAGGACCGGGTCATAACGAAGATCTATAACGAATCCAAGGAGCGAGCGAGGTAACGTTAGAATGAAAGATGACAGAGCGAGCTGGGCCCAGAGAGACCAGGGTTAGATTCACAGAAAGGTGGTGGCACAGGAGGAGGCCTTTTGGCCCATTGAGCTGGTGCTGGCTCTTTTTGCAAGAGCAATGTCGTGAATGCCACTCCTCCTCCCCCCACCCCCCGTGGCCCTCCACATGTTTTTCATTTCTCTTCAGAACTTCAGAAGATTACCCGATCCCCGCTTGAATACCACGATTGAATCAGCCCCCACCCCCCCTCCCGGGCAATGCACTCCAGAGCCTCACCCCGGTTCTCGGCCCTTCTACCAACGGGAACAGTTTCTCCCTGTCGACTCCGTCCAGACCCCCCCTCGTGATTTTGAACACCTCAGTCAAATCTCCTCTCCAAAGGAGAAGAGCCCCAACTCCTCCAGACGGATCTTCCCAGTAACTGAAGACCACCACCCACCTCCGCCCCCATCCCTGCATCCCTTAAATCTTTTCTGCACCCTCTCTAAAGCCATCCCGCCGTTCTCAAAGTGTACACACTGAACGGCAGTAGCGGGGAATTTCTTGAGTGGGCAAGCAAATTTGCGACTGTGTACGTGAGCCAGCAAGTGTGTGAGCTCACAAATCACTCCTGGCAGTTTAAACTTTTATTATGGAGGTTATAATTAGACCTTGAGCAGAGATAAAGGAATGGTAAACTGGTGTGTTCCAGTTCACCGCTGATTACAGTGTTTGGAGAATGTTAATATCTGTGGTATTTTTTTTCTCTTGCCCACATGGGTTTTGCTCTGGGAGTCAGACACCATGTTGTAATATTACGATTGTCTGGAATGCTCCCCATTGGAGATTCTGTGGCAACCAAGCCTCATAAATGCTTTCAAATGCTTCCAACCTTGTGAGACACTGAACAGTCTTCCAGTGCCTTGTTCTGAAGGGACTGCCTCGCCTCGAGGAGGAAGCACTTGGATGCCTGGCGCAAGCGCCGAGACTGGGCGTGCACCGTGCTGCCCGGTGACTCACGGTCCGGCTTGGCGACCCTCCAGTTCCGACCTTCCCGCAGTCGCGCCGGTAAAACATTACAGTCACTCGGCAGAGGAATCGGAGCTGCAGTCAGGGAGCCCCTGGCCCCTCTCTTGTGAGCAGCCACAGGCAGGGCTCCCCAAACTGTGGGTGGCGAGGTGAGGCTTTGCGGCCACAAGCTCCAAGGGAGCAGTGGTTGTCGTGGAGCCTCGGGCTGATCCCTGACAGCAGTGAGGCCCCTTTAAATCCTCGTGGTTTTCTTTTTTGTTGGTGGGTGTGGCCTAATGGACTGCTCTCTGAGGTCCAATTGCTGCTGTAAAAAAAGCCTGTGACTAGGTAGGTGCCCGGGTTTTTTTTTGAGAAACGTGGCCTTTTTGTCAACCACCCACCTGCCCTCCCCAGCACAACTCCTGTTTCCTCAACCCCCAGCCGGATCGAGAACTGGAGCCTCCCCCTCCCCAGCTGCTCAACAACTCTCATCCCCCCACCCCCACCCCCGCCACCGCCACCAGCAAAGGTTTCACTCTGGGGTCACACAAAGCCTGAGGGCGTTGAAATGGGGTCACACAATAGGAGAAAAGTTGGGGGAGCGCTGCGCTAATGAATCAGCCCCGGGCTGTGTCCCATGCCACCCGCCGTGTGCTCCAGATTGGCAATAAATCACCAGTCACGTGAGTAACCGCTCCCTGTCTCTGTTACACCTGACGGCCCTACAACCTTCCCCCGTCTCCCCTCACAAAGCCTCCATTCCCTCAGTTACAGCCTCGTGCCACCATTGGCGGCCGTGCTTTCAGCTCTGGAATTCCCTCCCTAAACCTCTCCGCCTCTCTCTCCTCCTTTAAGATGCTCCTTAAAACCAACCTCTTGAACCAAGCTTTTGCACGCCTGACCTACTACTTCCCTTACAAAAACAGAATTACCTGGAAAAACTCAGCAGGTCCGGCAGCATCGGCGGAGAAGAAAAGAGTTGACGTTTCGAGTCCTCATGACCCTTCGACAGAACTTCGACAGAACCATCAAGTTCTGTCGAAGGGTCATGAGGACTCGAAACGTCAACTCTTTTCTTCTCCGCCGATGCTGCCAGACCTGCTGAGTTTTTCCAGGTAATTCTGTTTTTGTTTTGGATTTCCAGCATCCGCAGTTTTTTTTGTTTTTATCTACTACTTCCCTTGTTGCCTTGTGTGAGTTTTGTCTGATTTTTGCCTGGGGACATTTGCCCCTGAAGGTGTTGTACTGAGTGCAGATGGCTGTTGTCACCGGTAGAAATTACGCAGTGCTGGGCACCTTTTAATGAGAAGACTGTGAATAGATTGTTAGGCCCTTCACTCCTCAGCCTTCCCTCTAAAGGGATCAGAGCTCTCTTGCACTCAGAAGATTCCCTGAGAACATAGTTGCATTGAATCAGTAGGGAATTCAGCACTGGGGGAATCGCAGTGTCCAGCACTGGGGGAGTCACAGTGTCCAGCACTGGGAGTCACAGTCTCCAACACTGGGGAGTCACGGTGTCCAGCACTTGGGGTAGTTGCAGTGTCCAGCACTGGGGGAGTCACAGGGTCCAATACTGGGGGGGAGTCGCAGTGTCCAGCATTGGGGAGAGTTGCCGTGTCCAGCACTTGGGTTGTTGCAGTGTTCAGCACTGGGGGAGTCGCAGTGTCCAGCACTGAGGAGGAGTCGCAGTGTCCAGCACTGGGGAGGAGTCGCAGTGTCCAGCACTGGGGAGGAGTCGCAGTGTCCAGCACTGGGGAGGAGTCGCAGTGTCCAGCACTGGGGAGGAGTCACAGTGTCCAGCACTGGGGAGGAGTCGCAGTGTCCAGCACTGGGGAGGAGTCGCAGTGTCCAGCACTGGGGAGGAGTCGCAGTGTCCAGCACTGGAGGCAGCAGCACCCTCAGTATTAGGCAATTTTGAAATGTCACAGATAAGCACTGGAGGTAGCAGAGGGAAGCTAGTGTCAGTGGAACTTTATCCAAAAACAAACAGCATCTGACGGGAAATGCAAGGAGAAAATAAAATCTGGACATAATAATATCCTCTGACCATGAGCTCCTAGAGGCTGAGAGTAAAGCTGTAAATGTTTCACGCTTTATCTGCCTCTGTGATTAGCCTTGTAATCATCCCTGTGTGGTTTCACTTCACACAATTCTGTCACATTTTTACTCTCAGTCTCTGTTTATGTTGGTGCTGCTGATAAGGGGCAGAACACGTGTTCCCATGTTCGAACCAAAGGAAGGCCTTTTGTACTATCTTGAAATGTAGGAATAGAAGGAGGCCATTTGGCCCCTGAAGCCTATTCTACCCCTTCAGCTAGATCATGTTAACTCTGTCTGCCCGCCTTGTCTCCATAGCCCTTAATGCTCCTGCCTAACAAAGCTCTAACAAGAGGTTTCTTAATAAATTCTGGCTTGGATATATCTTATATAAAATTATAACTTTGCACTGGATTGATGATAAATAGGAAAGAAATATAAAATCCTTAGAGGATCTGACAGGGTCGATGCTGAGAGGTTGTCTCCCCCTGGCCAGAGAGTCAAGAACACGGGGTCACAATCTCAGGATAAGAGGTCAGCCATTTTGGGTAGAGATGGGGGGGGGGGACATTTCTTTACTCTGAGGGTGGTGAATCTTTGGAATTCTCTACCTCACAGAGCTGTGGATGCTCAGTCGCTGATTTTTTTTCGACATTGACCTAATTAAGGGATAGTGCAGGAAAGTGGAATTGAGGTGGAAGATCAGCTGTGATCTCACTGAATGTCAGGGCAGACTTGAGGGGCTGAATGGCCTTCTATTCAAACTTGCGAAGGTGGCACAAAGGGTCTTTCTTTAGTGTGACTGGTGTTTAAAATGTGAAATATTTGTGAAGTTGGGTGTTCTTGGCCATGCTTTTCGCACTCCCATCACCACCCCCAACTCCGTCAAACAGCACCAGCTGTTAGTGTGCTGGCCCATAATGTGTGTGTGTGAGAGAGTGTGAGCATGTGAAAGAATGTGTGTGTGTGTGTGAGAATGTGAGCGTGTGAGAGTGTGAGAGAGAGTGAGTGTGTGCGTGTGAGAGAGTGAGAGTGTGAGCGTGTGAGAGAGTGAGCATCTGTGAGAGAATGTGTGAGAGAGAGTGAGTGTGTAATGGAGAGTGTGTGTGTGTGTGTGAGTTTGCGAGTGTGTTTGTGTGAGGGTGTGTGTGTTTGCGAGTTTCTGTGAGGGTGTGTGAGCGAGAGTTTGTGAATGTGTGAGAGTTTGTCAGTGCATTGTGTGTGAGTTTGTGAGTGTGTGTGTGTACGTGAGGGTGTGTGTTTGTGAGAGAGTTTGTGAATGTGTGTGAGTTTGTGATTATGTGTGTGTTTGTGTGCGAGTGTGTGTGAGAGTGAGTTTGTGAATGTGTGTGAGTTTGTGAGTATGTGTGTGTTTGTGTGCGAGAGTGTGTGAGAGTGAGTTTGTGAATGTGTGTGAGTTTGTGAGTATGTGTGTGTATGTGAGGGTGTGTGAGCGAGAGTTTGTGAATGTGTGAGAGTTTGTCAGTGCATTGTGTGTGAGTTTGTGAGTGTGTGTGTGTATGTGAGGGTGTGTGTTTGTGAGAGAGTTTGTGAATGTGTGTGAGTTTGTGAGTATGTGTGTGTTTGTGTGTGAGAGTGTGTGAGAGTGAGTTTGTGAATGTGTGAGTTTGTGAGTGTGTGTGTGTTTGTGTGAGTTTGTCAGTGTGCGTGTGAGTGAGTTTGTACATGTGTGAGTGAGTGAGAGTGCATGTGGGTGTCTTTGTGTAAGTGGGTTTCCTCATAATGTTTCCAGATGTTCTGTGGCCAGCATTTTGAGTTCTGTTTCTGCTGTCATCGATGACAAGCACCAGATTATTCAACTCTTTTACTATATTGCTGCTTTAACGTGGCAGGGCCCCTTCACAGGAGCATCGAACGACGGCATTTGACCCTGATCCACATGATAAAACATGGGACAGGTGAAGAAACAGCCACCAAAGGTGGAACGAAGAGGAGTGACAAGGTGCCTAAGAAAGCAGACGAGGAGAATCCCAAAAAGCTGAAGGAGGCAGTGACAGCGTGGAGAGAGTTGAGGGCCGGGGCAAGGGTCAAGAAGGTTTTGCCCACTACATGGAGAGCAGAGAGGGCAGGAGAAGGTTGCAGAGATAGAGCGGGGCAAAGTGGCAGAGGGACTGGTGGACAAAGCTGAAGATTTTAAATCGATTTGGCGGAAGACGGGATGATTGTCCTTGGGGGGAGCTAGGTGGTGAGGGAACTGGGCAGGCGGCGGCTAGGGGAACGACTTAATATCTATCCCTGAAGCAAGACTTAAAAAGAGACAGGCTGTCTGGCCATTCTCACATTGCGGGAGCTTGCTGTGCACAGATTGGCTGCTGCTTTTTCTACATTACAACAGTGACGACACTTCAAAAAATGAGCACCTCATTGGCTGGGAAGCTTTGGGACGCCCTGAGGTGGTGAAAGGCGCCATAAAAATGGCTGTACTGCTGAAAGCATTAAACCACTGTCACCCTTCCCCAGTGACTGAACCTTGCTCCTGCATTAGGCACCTGTTCCATACAGCTCAATGCTCTCTTGTACTTCATCATTATAGATAACATCTCTAGAAGATTGGCAGCTGAGACTGGCCCAGTCCTGTTCTCCTTCACCGGAGCTTTAGCCAAAGCTGTCATATGACTCAGCTTCTCATCTACTAATAGAAAATGGTTTTATGGTGACTATGAGTTACAGCTTCTCTGCTTTGGAGCTGAGTGTTTGATGGGAGCTTTACTCTGTATCTAACCCTGTGCTGTACCTGTCCTGGGAGTGTTTGATGGGGACAGTGTAGAGGGAGCTTTACTCTGTATCTAACCCCGTGCTGTACCTGTCCTGGGAGTGTTTGATGGGGACAGTGTAGAGGGAGCTTTACTCTGTATCTAACCCCGTGCTGTTCCTGTCCTGGGAGTGTTTGATGGGGACAGTGTAGAGGGAGCTTTATTCTGTATCTAACCCCGTGCTGTACCTGTCCTGGGAGTGTTTGATGGGACAATGTAGAGGGAGCTTTACTCTGTATCTAACCCCGTGCTGTACCTGCCCTGGCAGTGTTTGATGGGGACAGTGTAGAGGGAGCTTTACTCTGTATCTAACCCCGTGCTGTACCTGTCCTGGGAGTGTTTGATGGGGACAGTGTAGAGGGAGCTTTACTCTGTATCTAACCCCGTGCTGTACCTGTCCTGGGAGTGTTTGATGGGGACAGTGTAGAGGGAGCTTTACTCTGTATCTAACCCCGTGCTGTACCTGTCCTGGGAGTGTTTGATGGGGACAGTGTAGAGGGAGCTTTATTCTGTATCTAACCCCGTGCTGTACCTGTCCTGGGAGTGTTTGATGGGACAATGTAGAGGGAGCTTTACTCTGTATCTAACCCCGTGCTGTACCTGCCCTGGCAGTGTTTGATGGGGACAGTGTAGAGGGAGCTTTACTCTGTATCTAACCCCGTGCTGTACCTGTCCTGGGAGTGTTTGATGGGGACAATGTAAAGGGAGCTTTAATCTGTATCTAACCCTGTGCTGTACCTGTCCTGGGAGTGTTTGATGGGGACAGTGTAAAGGGAGCTTTAATCTGTATCTAACCCCGTGCTGTACCTGTCCTGGGAGTGTTTGATGGGGACAGTGTAGAGGGAGCTTTACTTTGTATCTAACCCCATGCTGTACCTGTCCTGGGAGTGTTTGATGGGGACGGTGTAGAGGGAGCTTTACTCTGTATCTAACCCCGTGCTGCACCTGTCCTGGGAGTGTTTGATGGGGACAGTGTAGAGGGAGCTTTACTCTGTATCTAACCCCGTGCTGTACCTGTGCTGGGAGTGTTTGATGGGGACAGTGTAGATGGAGCTTTACTCTGTATCTAACCCCGTGCTGTACCTGTCCTGGGAGTGTTTGATGAAGACAGTCCCACAGGAATACAGTGAGTTGCATCTTCCTTTCTGTTGTTTTGCTGCTTTTAGAATGTGTGTGAGATCCACTGGAATGCAGGATCTGCGTTGTTCCTTATTTGTAAAATGGTGTACGCGTTGTGTTTTAGTTTGTCACAGTCACCTGTCTGACCTGAAAACCACCTTATCGTAGACTGATACAGGGCATTGTGATTCCATTTGGCCCATTGTAGCTGTGCTAGCTCTTTGAAAGAACCCTCCCTTTGGCCCTCCCCCATTGTTATGCAGATTGTTTCCTTTCTCAGCTCAGAACCGGACCACTCAGCCTATCTACTGTTCCTTCTCCACACCAGCCTCCTTCCACCTCCTCTTCACCTCACCCCATCACCTTATCCTTCTACTCCTTTCTCCCTCGTGTTTATCCAGCTTCCCCCTTAAACATATCTACACTATTCACCTCAACCACTCCCCATGGGAGCAAGTTCCACATTCTCCACGCTCTCTGGGTATAGACGTTTCTCCTGAATTCCCGATTGGATTCATTAGTGACACGTCTTATGTTGATCCACGGAAGTAACATGATTGTGGTCAAGATGTTGGAAAGTTTTCCGCACTTGCGACCACAATTGATATTAAGCCTATCTTGCTACGAGGAAGCTATTTACATGACTACATGTGCCAGCGTGTGAGAGCGTCTCTCCCCATCCCTATCTGTCATATCTGCACAACAATTGAAATAAAGCAGCTGCTTCCTTTAGATAATGTGGCTCGGACAACAGCTTACGTTACGGACGGGTTAAAGTTCAGTTTGGACAGGCTGATTTATTGGAGCTGGGACAGCTCTCGCCCTCTGCGAGCAGCTTTTGCTGTTTTGAAACTTTACGCTCAGGCCGGCTCCACTGATTGAAATCAACCTGTCACCCGATAGCTTGCTGAGCAGCCCGCAGTTCAAAGTAACTCCTAAAGATGTCTTTCCACCTCTGCCTGAAGCCTGTCGCCTGCTCACGGCCCACGTGAGAACGCGCTGATTCATTAGAAATATTCACCTCGGGTGGCGGGTTCCACACCATCATTGTCGGACGAGCCCCCCCCCTCTGTCAGACCAGACGGTAACTGAGGCCCCATTTGCTCTTTTGGGAGGGTGATAAAGATCCCACTTTGGACAGGCAGAGGGCTGGGGGTGCGGGGCGGGTGCTGTGGTTTAAGACCTCACCCTGAAGACGGCTCCTCCGACCATGTGGCACTCCCTCCATGAGATCCAGAGGCTTGCGCACAGCAACATCCCACAGCCGCAGCGGGTCCGAACCACGCTGGTGCTGGGAGTAAAGCAGAAGCCAGTACTTCGCCCACCACCGGTATCGTTCAGACCCATTGTTGCCCTGGGATGTTGCTGTGTGCAAGCTCCTGGCATGGAGGTGGGCTGCGTACAGAACCACGCAGAATTGTTACAGCATAGAATGAGGCCATTCGACCCGCTGTGACCCTGCTGGCTCTCCGACTGAGCGATTCACAGCGCCATTCCCTCACCTCCTCCCATAACCCTGCACATTCTTCCTTCTCAGATAATCAATTCCCTCTTGAATGCCTCGATTGACCCAGCCTCCACCACACAACTCAGGTGGTGCATTCCAGATCCTAACCATTCGCCGCGTGAAAAAGTTCCTCCTCGTGTCTCCACTGCTTCTTTTACCAGATCTGGGACCTCACATTCTCGATCCTTCCACCCATGGGAACAGTTTCTCCCTATTGACTCTGTCCGGGCCCCTAATGATTGTGAGTACCTCTATCAAACCTCCTCTCAACCTCCTCTAAGGAAAACAATCCCAACTTCTCCAATCTATCCACGGAACTGAAGCTCCTCCTCCCTGGAACGATTCTCGTGAGTCTTTTCTGCACTCTCTCCAGTGACTTCATCCCCTTCCTAAACTGCAGTGCCCAGGACTGGATGCAGTACTCTGGTTTAGGCCAAACCAGTGTTTTATACAAGTTCAACATAACCTCCTTGCTCTTGTGCCCTGTGCCCCTGTTAATAAAGCCCAGGATACTGTGTGCTTCATTAACCGCTCTGAACCTGACCTACCACCTTCAACGACATCCACTCGGGTCCCTCTGCTCTTGCACCCCCTTTAGAGTTGTCCCTCAGACCATGGCTTTCTGAGTAGGAGTGAAGGCAGGAAGAGGAAACCGGATCCAGTGACCTGGATAACACTGATTTGAAAAATGGGCCAGTGCACTGAGTGCCAGACTGAACAGGGGCACGCCCCGTCTATCACCCCGACAGGTTAAACAGTGCCAGAGGTTGGCAGTGACAGCAGGGAGCTCGATTATCCAACGTGGGATATTTCAGCACTGCGAGAGCTCTGCTTGCGAGGCAGCGTCCCTGGTGCCGTCTGGGTTAACCTCTGCGCGGGACGGGAGGGTGGGGGGGCGGGGGGGGAAGGCGGGGCAAAGGGGAGCGGGAGGGGTTTATCACTGACCTACGTGTGGTAGCACACACACTCGCAATCCCACAGGGAACTGAGGCGGTTACACCATGGGCCCGGCTTATGTCTCAGAGTGATTGTATGTGCATTGAAATGAGGCGGCCCTTCTCTCATTGTCCTCCCAGCCACTGGAGCTCTCTTGTTCCAGATCGCGCCTTGGCGGAAGTATTCATCCTTTCCATTCATCCTGCTGAATGGGGAATGTGATACCCTATAGAAGACGACTTGTTTTCATTCGGCAATAAGCTCTCTCTCTCCCCCCCCCCCCCCCTCACCCCCCCCCCCCCCCCCCCACCAAGCCCCCACAACACACCACCCCTACTCCCAGCCTGACTCAAAAGAATCATTCTGAGCTAACGTCAATGCTGACTGAAGGACTATTCTGTCCGCCTCTGCGATCCGATCGAAATCCACTGGTGACAGCAGCTTGTGACGCGGGTGGTGGGGAGCAGAAAGGACTGAACAAGATGAGCAGCAGCAGGCGGTCTTATACCCTCGACATAGCCAGGCACAGACACACTGTCCCTCTGCTGTCTGGAAGCACCGTTTACCTCCCCACACAATGCAAGCTGCATCAACTGGAGGTCCCCAGTCCTAAGTCGCTCTGACTCCCATTCGGCTATCGGTACTCGCTAACCTATGTCAACTTCCAGTCCAGCAACAGCTCCATTTTACAATTCTTGTCCTTGTCTTCAAATCTCACCTTCCTCCCTCCCTACCTCTGTAACCTCCTCCAGCCCCTACAACCCTCCCTACCTCTGTAACCTCCTCCAGCCCCTACAACCCTCCCTATCTCTGTAACCTCCTCCAGCCCCTTCCTCCCTCCCTACCTCTGTAACCTCCTCCAGCCCCTACAACCCTCCCTATCTCTGTAACCTCCTCCAGCCCCTACACCCCTCCCTATCTCTGTAACCTCCTCCAGCCCCTACACCCCTCCCTATCTCTGTAACCTCCTCCAGCCCCTACAACCCTCCCTATCTCTGTAACCTCCTCCAGCCCCTACACCCCTCCCTACCTCTGTAACCTCCTCCAGCCCCTACAACCCTCCCTATCTCTGTAACCTCCTCCAGCCCCTACAACCCTCCCTATCTCTGTAACCTCCTCCAGCCCCTTCAACCCTCCCTACCTCTGTAACCTCCTCCAGCTCCTTCAACCCTCCCTACCTCTGTAACCTCCTCCAACCCCTACACCCCTCCCTATCTCTGTAACCTCCTCCAGCCCCTTCAACCCTCCCTACCTCTGTAACCTCCTCCAACCCCTACACCCCTCCCTATCTCTGTAACCTCCTCCAGCCCCTACAACCCTCCCTATCTCTATAACCTCCTCCAGCCCCTACACCCCTCCCTATTTCCGTAACCTCCTCCAGCCCCTACAACCCTCCCTATCTCTGTAACCTCCTCCAGCCCCTACAACCCTCCCTATCTCTGTAACCTCCTCCAGCCCCTACACCCCTCCCTACCTCTGTAACCTCCTCCAGCCCCTACAACCCTCCCTATCTCTGTAACCTCCTCCAGCCCCTACAACCCTCCCTATCTCTGTAACCTCCTCCAGCCCCTTCAACCCTCCCTACCTCTGTAACCTCCTCCAACCCCTACACCCCTCCCTATCTCTGTAACCTCCTCCAGCCCCTACAACCCTCCCTATCTCTATAACCTCCTCCAGCCCCTACACCCCTCCCTATCTCTGTAACCTCCTTCAGCCTCTACAACCCTCCCTATCTCTGTAACCTCCTCCAGCCCCTACAACCCTCCCTATCTCTGTAACCTCCTCCAGCCCCTACACCCCTCCCTATCTCTGTAACCTCCTCCAGACCCTACAATCCTCCCTATCTCTGTATCCTCCTCCAGGGGGAGGCAGTGGTGTAGTGGTATTGTCACTGGACTAATAATCCAGACACCCAGGGTAATTCTCTGGGGACCTGGGTTTGAATCCCACCATGGCAGATGGAATTTAAATTCAATTGAAAAATCTGCAACTAAAAGATTGTTGTAAAACCCATCTAAATCTGCTGCCCTTACCTGGCCTACATGTGACTCTTAAAGGCCACTTATCAAACCACTACAAAGCCTCTAAGAAGGGATGAAACTGGACTGACCACTTGGTGCTGGAAACGACAACAGCAAACTCAGCCCTGTCAACCCTGAAAATTCCTCCTCACCAGCATCTAGTGCCAAAACGGGAGAGCTGTCTGCCTGACAGAATAGTCAAGCAACAGCCTGACATAGTCATCCTGATGGAATCATACCTTACAGGTACTGTCCCAGACACCACCATCACTGTCCCACTGCAGGATAGACTCAGGTGGTGACACAGTGATATACAGTCGGGTGGGAGTTACCCTGGGAGTCCTCAGCATCAACTCCGGATCCCATATAGTCTCATGGCATCAGGTCAAATATGCAAAAGGAAACCTCCTGCTGATTACCACATACCGCCCTCCCTCAGCTGAGGAATCAGTGCTCCTCCATGTTGAACATCACTTGGGGGAAGCACTGAGGGTGGTAAGGGCGCAGAATGTACTCTGGGTGGGGGAACATTGTCAATGTCCATCACCAAGAGTGGCTCGGTAGCACCACTACTGACCAATCTGGCTGGGTCCTAAAGGACATCGCTGCTAGACTGGGTCTGCAGCAGGTGGTGAGGGAACCAACAAGAAGGAAAAATATACTTGAACTCAACCTCACCAACCTGCCTGTCACAGATACATCTGTCCATGACAGTATCGGTAGGAGTGCCCACCACATGGTCGTTGTGGAGACGAATTCCCACCTTCACATTGAGGATACCCTCCATCGTGTTGTGTGGCACTACCACGTGCTAAATGGGATCGATTTCAAACAGATCTAGCAACTCAAAACTGGACATCCATGAGGTGCTGTGGGCCATCAGCAGCAGCAGCATTGTACTCAAACACAACCTGTAACCTCACGGCCCAGCATATCCCCCACTCTACCATTACCATCCAGCCAGGGGATCAACCCTGGTTCAATGAAGACTGCAGGAGGGCATGCCAGGAGCAGCACCAGGCACACCTAAAAATGAGATGTCAAACTGATGAAGCTACAACACAGGACTACTTGTGTGCCAAACAGCATAAGCAGCAAGTGATAGACAGAGCTAAGTGATCTCATAATCAACGGATCAGATCTAAGCTCTGCAGTCCTGCCACATCCAGTTGTGAATGGTGGTGGACAATTAAACAACTCACTGGAGGAGGAAGCTCCACAAACATCCCCATCCTGAATGATGGGGGAGCCCAGCACATCAGTGCAAAAGATAAGGCTGAAGCATTTGCTACAATCTTCAGCCAGAAATGCCGAGTGGATGATCTATCTCGGCCTCCTCCAGAGGTCCCCAGCATCACAGATGCCAGTCTTCAGCCAATTCAATTCACTCTATGTGATATCAAGAAACAACTGAAGGCACTGGATACTGAAATGGCTATGGGTCCTGACAATATTCCGGCAATATTACTGAAGACTTGTGCTCCAGAACTTGCCGCACCCCTAGCCATCTACCCAGCTATGTGGAAAATTACCCAGATATGTCTTGTACACAAAAAGCAGGACAAATCCAACACGGCCAATTACCACCCCATCAGTTTACTCTTGATCATCAGTAAAGTAATGGAAGAGGTCATCAACGGTGCTATCAAGCGGCACTTGCTTAGCAATAACCTGCTCACTCACACCCAGTTTGGGTTCCGCCAGGGCCACTCAGCTCCTGACCTCATTACAGCCTTGGTTCAAACATGGACAAAAGAGCTGAACTCCCAAGGTGAGGTGAGAGTGACTGCCCTTGACATCAAGGCAGCATTTGACCGAGTGTGGCATCAAGGAGCCCTAGCAAAACTGGAGTCAAAGAGAATCAGGGAGAAAACTCTCCGCTGGTTGGAATCATACCCAGCACAAAGGAAGATGGTTGTGGTTGTTGGAGGTCAGTCATCTCAGCTCCAGGACATCACTGCAGGAGTTCCTCAGGGTAGTGTCCTCGGCCCAACCATCTTCAGCTGCTTCATCAATGATCTTCCTTCCATCATAAGGTCAGAAGTGGGGATGTTCGCTGATGATTGCACAATGTTCAGCACCATTCACAACTCCTCAGATGCTGAAGTAGTTCATGTCCAAATGCAGCAAGACCTGGACAATATCCAGGCTTGGGCTGACAAGTGGCAAGTAACATTCGCACCACACAAGTGCCAGGCAATGACCATCTCCAACAAGAGGGAATCTAAGCATTGCTCCTTGACATTCAATGGCATTACTATCACTAAATCCCCCACTATCAACATCCTGGGGGTTAACATTGACCAGAAACTGAACTGGACCAGCCATCTAAATACTGTGGCTACAAGAGCAGGTCAGAGACTAGGAATCCTTTGGCAAGTAACTCACCTCCTGATTCCCCAAAGCCTGTCCACCATCTACAAGGCACAAGTCAGGAGTGTGATGGAATACTCCCCACCTGCCTGGATGAGTGCAGCTCCCACAACACTCAAGAAGCTCGACACCATCCAGGACAAAGCAGCCCCGCTTGATTGGCAGCCAATCCGCAAACATTCACTCCCTCCACCACCAACGCATAGTGGTAACAATCTGTAGTACCTACAAGGTGCACTGCAGGAATTCACCAAGGCTCCTTCGACAGCACCTTCCAAAACCACGACCTCTACCATCTAGAAGGACAAGGGCAGCAGACACACGGGAACACCACCACCTGCAAGTTCCCCTCCAAGTCACTAACCATCCTGACTTGGAAATATATCGGCCGTTCCTTCACTGTCACTGGGTCAAACTCCTGGAACTCCATCCCTAACAGCACTGTGGGTGTACCTACACCACATGGACTGCAGCGGTTCAAGAAGGCAGCTCACCCACCACTCCTCAGGGGCAACTAGGGATGGGCAATAAATGCTGACCCAGCCAGCGAGGCCCACATTCCGTGAATGAATTTAAAAACGCCCCTATGACCCTCCCAATCTCTGTAACCTCCTCCAGTCCCTATGACCCTCCCTATCTCTGTAACCTCCTCCAGTCCCTACGACCCTCCCTATCTCTGTAACCTCCTCCAGTCCCTATGACCCTCCCTATCTCAGTAATCTCCTCCAGCCCCCACAACCCTCCCCATTCTGTAACCTCCTCCAGCCCCTACAACCCTCCCTATCTCTGTAACCTCCTCCAGTCCCTACAACCCTCCCTATCTCTGTAACCTCCTACAACTCTCCCTATCTCTGTAACCTCCTCCAGCCCCTACAACCCTCTAAGATCTCTGGGCTCCTCCAATTCCGACCTCTTGACCATCCCCCGATTCCCATCGCTCCACCATTGGCGGCTGTGCCTTCAGCTGCCTGGGGCCCTGAGCTCTGGAATTCCCTCCCTAAACCTCTCTCCTCCTTTAAGATGCTCATTAAATCCTAAATCTTTAACAGAGCTTTTAGTCACCTGTTCCTAATGTCTCCTTATTCGATGTTAATGTTTCTGTCTAAATATGCTCCTGTGAAGCTCTTTAGGATCTTTTACTGCGTTGAAGGTGCTATATCAATGGCGGCTGTAGTGATATGGTCACCACTGCTTTTTTCACACACAGGCATGTCTTCACTCCTCCCCTGTCGGTGCTGCCCTTTACCAGGGCTCAGTTTGAACGCCCTGGCTGTCCCACAGAAGAGATAGCGAGCATTCACGGGGTTAGTCTTCTGCAGATGAGAAAGGGAGGGCAAAATTGAGAAGGCGGATTCCTATCCCCACCCGGTATCCCTCCCCTCCCCTAACCCGTTGACCCGGCTCACTCACTCCAACAAGAGACCTTCGCTAATTATTGGAAACTGAGCGGACTGAAAACCCACTGACCTTCTCCTGACACCGTGCCCCCCCCCCCCACCCCCCCCCACACACAACCCCCGACCTTGTAAAATAATGCCCTGCATTTCTATAGCTCCTTTCACCACCTCAGGACATCCCAAAGTGCTTCACATCCAAGTGTAGTCACTGTCGTGTCCACAATCTCTGGCAGCATCCAGCTATTGTTCTCCCTTCAACATAATCCCTGTCCTATAACACCCTGGTTCCTCCAGTCCTCTATCCTTTGATTCATGGACAAGGCCCAGCATTTATTGCCCATCCCTAATTGCCCCTTGAGAAGGCGGTGGCGAGCTGCCCTCTTGAACCGCCGCGGTCCCCGAGGCATAGGTACACCCACAGCGCTGTTAGGGCGGGAGTTCCAGGATCTTGACCCAGCGACAGTGAGGGGGTTGGCGGATATAATTCCAAGTCAGGATGGTGCGGAGCCCCTCTCACTGGATGAACGAGGGAACTGTCTGCAGGGAGTCTTGGGAGCCGAGCTTTGGGCATAAGGGCAAGGCAGGAGCAGTGGTGGGTGCGGAGGAGGGGTGGTACTTTGGATAGGTCCGGGGCATCTCGGAATGGGGGAGTTCTAGGGGTCGGAGGTTGCCCGGGGAGGGGGGTGGGGGGTAACGATTCACCATCTTGTTTTCCCCAAGATTCCAGCTTGGGATGACAGAGGAGAAGTGGGGGGGGGTGGAGGAAGGGGTGCAGTGGAAAGATATGTATTTTCAAGACTACATTCCTGCCCTGCATCACTGTGTTGCCAATTCAGGAGAGGCCCTCGGACTGTCCAAAGCTGCCCTTGTTTGAGATCCGAGAGTTCTGTCCTGGAAACTTTGCTGGCACGTCCCCACAGGAGAGAAGTTTGGAGATGGCCACATGGCAGGGTTGCCAAATCTCCAGGATTGTCCCGGAGTCTCCCGGAAAGACACGCCTCAGGAGAAGGCTATTTGGCCCCTCGAGGTCTGTGCCTCCCCTTTTGATGGGGGGGCCCACTTCTCTGCCCTCTCCCCAATAATACAACAAAACCTCAGTTTTTTTTAACTCTTTCGTTGGGATGTGGGTGTCGCTGGCAAGGCCAGAATTCGTTGCCCATCCCTAATTGCTCTTGAACTGAGTGACTTGCTCGGTCATTTCAGAGGGCAGTTGGGTCTGGGGTCACACGTAGGCCCAGACCAGGTAAGGACGGCAGATTTCCTTCCCTAAAGGGGACATTTGTGAGCCAATTGGGTTTGGACCAGTTTTCAATTCCAGATTTACTGACTGAATTTAAATTCCTCCTCCTGCCTTGGTGGGATTTGAACTGGCGTCCCCGCAGCATTAGACTGGGTTTCCGGATTAGTAGCCCAGTGACGTTACCACTACACCACCTCCTCCCCGATTATCGTTTGCAATCATTGACCTTAAAAAAGACGGGCGATGGGAACAGAGCTGTCTGAGGGGGCAAGGACGGTTGGTGGAGGGGATGGGGAACGGATTACATGTGTGTAAACAAGGCGTGTAAACAAGGTGTGTAAACACGCTTTAACCCCCCCCCCCCCACCCCCGCCCACCACACACAACCACCTTCACAACCTCCCTTTCTCCGCAGGGCGAACGGCTTCAAGAAACAGCAAGAAATCCTGCGGCAGAAGCATGCAGAGTTCATGGAGAAGTACAAGCTGAAGAAACGAGGGGGCGACGATTGATGAAGACCCCGCTGGACATGGAGGTGGCACCCTGCACTGATCACCAACGGCCCCTGGCTTACGTGTGTGTTCACACCACCCGTCTTAGCGACACCTTCTCCCGTTAAATTGACTCCCGAAAAGACAAGGAAGCGCAGGCTACTCGTTTGCACCTGCTCACTCCCGGGGCGTGGCAATGTATCGTCCGGCACTCGTTGGGTCTCCTCCATTCTTATGGGCGTGGGGACTTTTTCACATCTTTGTTCTCTCTCTCTCTCTCTGTGGCGGTTTAAGACGCCGAGCATCTTCGTCGGCCGCTTCCACAATCGGTGTGGGGACTGGGAGTCACGTAAGGGCCCAGACGAGGGCCTGGTCCCGAGAGGGGACCAGTCGACCACAATCTGGCACCTTCGAGCTCGTTGTGTTTTTTTTTTCCGGGCGAGGCCTGCTTTTTAAATTCCGGACGTTTTCGAAAGCTCCGGTCAAATTCCTAAATGGCGGGTGGCCGGGGTTTGAACCCGGGTTCCGAGGGTGACCGGGTCCGTAAGCCTCGGAAACCTGTGGTTACTCAAAGCAACGGTCTTCATTTCAAAACAAGCCCAACCCCTCTCTTCGCTCCAGTGCATCATTGCCGTCAAGAGTTATTCCTGCCTGACTTGCGGTTCAGTAACTGATTGGCCCAAGGTTGGCAGGGAGAACTCATTCATTTTGTGTGTACGGGGCCCAGCTGAAGCACAAAAATGGATTTAGCCGACATCTGAATTTGATTTTAGAGCATTGAGTCTGCAAATTGTGCTTCACCCGTGAAATAAATTTCATTGGGGACAAGGCTCTCTCCTCATGTTTTCTCCAACATTCCCAGGCCCACTCACTGTTTCAGGCCGGGCCATTGGATCCAACTTCAGTTCAGTCCTGTTTCGCTTGCCCAGCCGAAGATATACCCTGAATTACATCGAGTGTATGGTGTAGGAGGAGGCCATTCGCCCATCTGCTCCCTGCCGGTGGTTACCCAGACAAACGGATCAGGAGCAGGAGCGAGGCCACTCGGCCCCTCGAGCCTGCTCCGCCACTCAATAAGATCGTGGCTGATCTAAATGTAGCCTCAACCCCACATTCTTGCCTACCCCCGATAACCTTTCACCCCCTTGCCTATAGAGAATCTATCCAGCTCTGCCTTAAAAATAGTCAAAGGCTCTGCTTCCACCGCCTTTTGAGGAAGAGAGTTCCAAAGACTCACAACCCTCATCTCTGTCTTTCTGCTCCAGGCGAGCCTCCTCCCATCACCAGATCCTTCTATTCTTTTCTCCCTCGTGTGTTTATCCAGCTTCCCTCTAAAATGGATCCAAACTATTCACCTCGACCACTCCCTGTGGGATTAAGTTCCACGTTCTCCCCGCTCTGGGTGAAGACATTTCTCCTGAATTCCCTGTTGGAGTTATTAGTGACTTTCTTATAGTGATTTTCAGTGATTCTGCTGTGATGTGGGAAGCCCATCTCAGTCGCGTTGTTCTGGGGCTGAGAGGACAGGTAGCCGGGGTGGAGAGATGCAGCCTTCAGTGAGCACTGGTCATTTAATTCCTCAATGCCAGGCTCACCCAAGTGAGGCCTTTGGAATGATGATCGAACAGCGGGGAGAGAGAGAGAGCACAGTGCATCAAAATGTTCAATTGAAAAAGAAAAGCTTCAGTAAGTAGCAAGTCAGTCCAAAAGCCATGGATTGAAAGCCCACTCCAAAGGCTTGAGACCCACCCAGAACAAGCTGACATTAAACTGTTGCGCTGACAGAGTGCTGCAGGGCTGGTGGTGTGGTCCTTCTCAACGAGAGGTGAGACTGAGGCCCTACCTAGCCTCTGTAACAGATCCCCAGCATTATCTGAACAGTGGGGTGCCCCCTGGCCAACATCTATCTCTCAGTCAACACCCATTGAAAGTATTATCTGATCGTGCACTGCACTGCATCAGTGACTGCACTTAATAAAGAACTTAATTGGCTGTGAAGCTTCGGTACGTCCTGAGCTGGTGAAAGGCGTTAGAGAAATGCAAGTCTGCCTTTTGATTGCTGTTTTGTGAGACCTCACTGTGCCCACAGATTGGCTGCGGCGCCTCCTACACTGCAACGGGTAAGTGACCATTGGAAAAGCGTTTCAATCCTGCACGCAGACTGATCAGTGCAGGGGAGAGGGAAAAATCCGGGGATCGTTTCAGGAACGATCTGGTGGTGGGGGGGGAGAGGCATGTGGGTCTTTCTGGATGAAATTAGGTGGGCCGAGGGAGTAGCGTTTGCAGTTATTTTGTGAGTGCGGACACAGTTCCCAGGGTCACCTCAGAGAGAGCGTAGAAGCAGTGGTGACTGTCTGACAGACACGGGCTGCAGTTATATCCTGTGATGTCGGTTTAACCCTTGCTCTTAAGAGAAACAGTTATACAGTTGTGTTTTATTCTCAATGCAATTGATAGACTACCTACCCTCCCCAGCTCTTTCTCCTCTCATGCACACGCGCGTGTGCGCGCACACACACACACACACACACACACGTGCATTTGGACATCAGGTGGAGTTGAGCACGTTTTAGTGGTGTCATTGCGTAATGACATCCCTCTGTTTAAGAAACTGCTGAAGTAACCTGCTGACGTCAATCCTTGCAGCAGTTTTGAATGCTCCGATCTTCTGGCTCAGAGCACTTGACAGCCAATGAAGCCATTGTTCGAAATGTAGTCACTGTTGTCATGTAGGAAGTGTGGCAGCCAATTTACGCACAGCAGGCTCCCACAAACAGCAGTGTGATACTAACCCAGATCATCTTTTTTAGCAATGCTGGTTGAGGGATAAATATCAGCCCAGGACTTGGCGGGGGGGGGGGGGGGGCTCCCACTCAACCCCCACCCCCCCCACACCTTTCAAATTGCAACCTCAGGATCTTTTGTATCCACCTGAGAGGGCATCCGGAGCCCTTGGTTTTAACGTCTCATCGGAAAAACAACACCTCCAACGTTGCAGCACTCCCTCAGTACTGGCACTGGGCGTGTTGGCCTGAATTGTGGGGATCCGCTGCCCAGAGTGGAACTCGAAGCCACGGCCTCCTGGCGCACAGAGATGAGAGAATGGGTGGGCCAGGGTCGATGCTACAAGTCCCCAGCTGCTCCCGGGGCAGTTGTTGTAGGACAGAGGAGGGAGCAGCCCACTGGAACCCCATCACCCACGTCTCTGTGCAAGAGATGAACTGTAACCCAGTGCCAGTTCTGATCAAATTGGTGCAGATAAGGGCAGTTTATAACTTGATTATAGATGAAGTGCCGCTCCACAGTGCATGCCCTAGAGTGACCTTGCCTCCTCAGGCAGAATAATGAGGCCACTTTCCTGCCATGAGCCTCACAGTGACGCTGCCTGTCGGGAGGTGGGTCTCTCAGCCGAATCACAGGTTCCCTGGTGAGTCCAGGCATCAAGTGTCGGGCGGGTTTAAGATCCCTTCCATCAGGGTTTGTCTCCCACTGCATCTCTGACAGCAGTAATTGCTGTAATGATCATCGACTTGGAGCATCTACAGCTCTACAGGGGGGTCACTGGACAGTGATCAGGAGCAGGATCCCTGGCTGATCCACCCCACTCTCCCTAGTCCAGGGGGCATGAGACAGCGATCGGGGGCACAATCTACTCCACTCTTCCTTGCCCAGAGGGTCACTAGACAGTGATTAGGGGACCGATCCCTGGCTGATCCACCCCACTCTCCCTAGCCCAGGGGGCACGAGACAGCGATCGGGGGCACAATCCACTCCACTCTCCCTAGCCCAGGGGGTCACTAGGCAGTGATCAGGGGCACAATCCACCCCACTCTCCCTAGCCTAGCGGGCACGAGACAGCGATCGGGGGCACAATCCACTCCACTCTCCCTAGCCCAGGGGGCACGAGACAGCGATCGGGGGCACAATCCACTCCACTCTCCCTAGCCCAGGGGGTCACTAGGCAGTGATCAGGATCCCTGACTGATTTACCCCACTCTCCCTAGCCTGGGGGGGGGGGGGGTCACTGGACAGTGATCAGGTGCAGGAAGCCTGGCTGATTCATCCCTTTCTCTAACCCAGGGGGTCACTGGATAGTGATCAGGTGCAGGATCCCTGGCTGATCCACCCTCTCTCCTCCACCCGGGCACTGAGTCAAGTTGCAGCCTCACAACCGGTCTGGGATCAGTTCCCTGAACGGGAGTAGAGAGGTGGGTATGGTGTACTGCCCTTCCTTGCCCACTTTTGCTGAACCAATAGCCTGACACTGGCTCCAAAGAGCAGAGCTCAAACAGTTTGAAGGCTGGGCGTAGCCTCATAAGATCTTACAGAACAAGAGGAGGCCTCTCGGCCCATCATGCTTGTGCCAGCCCTTTGAAAGATGGAATGGCCTCCTGTGCAGTATGATTGCTTAGGGTAGCTGCAGTGAAACAGGCTGGCTGAGCGTGGGAGTGAAATATCGGTGCGGGCGATACAGCTTTAACCAAGCAGCACCACTGGAAACGGGGGTGGGAGGGGCAACATTAGATGGATATATCTGGGGTGGCATTTATTTCTGAGCAGGGCAATTTCAAATGCACACCTCAGACAGTCCTGAGGAATCCCTTGCCAAGAAAGGGTTAACCATGACCCCTGACCCTCATGCAGCAAATCACCTGGAGGGTGGGGGTTGGGGAAGCAGAATTAACAAACATCCAATCACCTTCTGAAATTGAACCCTGTATCGATGTTATACTTTCATCAGACAGGGCAGAGCCCTATCTACAGGGGTCAACAGAGGCTGAGGTACTGATGTTAATCAGCTTCACAGGACATTGATGGGGACAGTGTAAAAGGAGCTTTACTCTGTATCTAACCCTGTGCTGTACCTGCCCTGGGTGTGTTTGATGGGGACAGTGTAGAGGGAGCTTTACTCTGTATCTAACCCCGTGCTGTACCCGTCCTGGGAGTGTTTGATGGGGACAGTGTAGAGGGAGCTTTACTCTGTATCTAACCCCGTGCTGTACCTGCCCTGGGAGTGTTTGATGGGGACAGTGTAGAGGGAGCTTTACTCTGTATCTAACCCTGTGCTGTACCTGCCCTGGGAGTGTTTGATGGGGACAGTGTAGAGGGAGATTTCCTTTTTGTGTAACTGGAAACTGTCCAACTGCTGTAACTCAGGAGTTGCTTCAGTCTGAGCTGGCTGGAAGTGTGTGTCGTACTCCAAGCACCATCATTCCACAGTGTGGTGAATGATTTCAGACGGAAATACTTAATGTTCCCATTGCACCCTGGCACTGCACCCTTTTGGCCACAGCTAACGAAGATTATTGCCTGTCTCACTTCCGGTGCGCTGTTTATTATTCCCCACATCGGTCTGCGATGTCTCACTGTGAACCTGACAATCTCTTGACACCAGAGAACAACCTTGTTGCTTCTCCCTGCCGCAGCTCCATGGGTCTGTTAGGTATCACTTCGGGTCACAAGGTTGCGGGTTCAAATCCCACTCCAGAGAGTTGAGGCTGATGCCAGTGCTGAGGGAGTGCTGCCCAGTCGAAGGTGCCGTCTTTCAGATGAGATGTTAAACCAAGGATCCGTGTGCCCAAGCCGATTCATGTAAAAGATCCCATGGCCACTATTGGAGCTGGGGGGGGGGGAGGTGGGGGGAGTTCTCCCTGGTGTCCCGGGGCCAATACTTATCCCTCAACCAACATCACTAAAAAAATTGGTTATCTGACCATTATCATATTGCTGCTATTGGGAGCTTGCTGTGCGCAAATTGGCTGCTGCATTTCCCGCCTTACAACAGTTCGAAAGAACCTCATTGGCTGTGAAGCGCTTTGGGACATCCTGAGGTGGTGAAAGGTGCTATAGAAATGCAGCTTCGTTGAACCATTGAGAGATCTGAATGGCCTCATATCTCAGGCACACTGCATTACAATCTCCCAGAATGTCATCCAGGGTCTGCTGAACTCACTGATGATAGGCCAGTGCAGTACTGGGGTTATCAATGGTTAAAGCCCTGGGCTGGGGAATGGTCAGCATTGCGTACCTGTGGACTACTTAACCATCCCTGCTGCGAAATGGGTTGCCAACTCTGTCCAGACCTGTTCCTGGAGGTGCTATCAGATGACCTGCTGCCTCGCTCCCACACACACAAACTCATCCGCCGTTGGTTGCCGGACCTGAGAGTAGAGCTGTCGTAGCTGTGATGCACCCCGTGACTGCACAGTCTGGCCACACTCGCTGGTGAGAGGGTGAGGCCGCTGCTGGTGTAGCCTGAACTTCATTGAGTGTCTGCAGCCTCAGGGGACAAATGGGACACCAGAGGGTCACATATGTCATCTCTTGGCTCTTAAATTTGACCACTTTTTGAGGGTAGGTGCCCCCTATTGGAGGACTGGGTTATGGACACTTCAGAAGCAGAAGTTCAACTGGATCAGCCTGAGGGTTGCTAAGTCTCCAGGAGTTGAAGATCGATCTCTAGGACGCTGCTGTGTGCAACCCTGGAGAAAAATCATCGGAGCGCTCAAAAAGCTTGTTTTTATGTTCATTTTCTTTGAACATTTCTCTTTACCAGATATAAAAATATTGATAATGGGGGGAAAAGGCTGTTTGGCTGACAGTCAACCATCATCCCATTGGGTAATGAGTCTTTTTGCTTTCCAATTGGTGTAGGAAGGCAGCACGACACAAGGATGGATGTGTTGGCCGACTAATGGCTGGAGCGTGGGGGCAGGTCATGTGTTGAAACCTCCAGGAATACATTTAACCAAAACCATATAAATACTGTGGCTACAAGAGCAGGTCAGAGGCTGGGAATCCTGCAGTGAGTAACTCACGTCCTGACTCCCCAAAGCCTGTCCACCATCTACAAGGCACAAGTCAGGAGTGTGATGGAATACTCCCCACTTGCCTGGATGAGTGCAGCTCCCACAACACTCAAGATGCTCAACACCATCCAGGACAAAGCAGCCCTGCTTGATTGGCACCCCATCCACAAACATTCACTTCCTCCACCACCGACTCACAGTAGCAGCAGTGTGTGTACCATCTACAAGATGCACTGCAGCAACTCAACAAGGCTCCTTTGACAGCACCTTCCAAACCCATGACCTGTATCATCTAGAAGGAGAAGGGCAGCAGACACATGGGAACACCACCACCTGCAAGTTCCCCTCCAAACCACTCACCACCCTGACTTGGAAATATATCGGCCGTTCCTTCACTGTCACTGGGTCAAAATCCTGGAACTCCCTCCCTAACAGCACTGTAGGTGTACCTACACCACAGGGACTGCAGCGGTTCAAGAAGGCAGTTCACCACCACTTTCTCAAGGGGCAAATAGGGATGGGCAATAAACACTGGTCCAGCCAGTGATGCCCATGTCCCATGAATGAACTTAAAAATCACAGCATTGGCTATTGGGGATGGAGGGGGTCATGGAGAATCACAGGCTGTTTATTGGGGACAGAGAAGGTCACAGACAATAACAGGCTGGTTATTGGGGACAGAGAAGGTCACAGACAATAACAGGCTGGTTATTGGGGACAGAGAAGGTCACAGACAATAATAGGCTGGTTATTGGGGACAGAGAAGGTCACAGACAACAGGCTGGGTTTTGGGGGATAGAGAATCAGGCTGGTTATTGGGGATGGAGAGGCTCACAAAGAATCATCGGCTGGTTATTGGGGACAGAGGGGATCATAGAGAATCGCAGGCTGGTTATTGGGGATGGAGAGGCTCACAAAGAATCACAGGCTGGTTTTTGGGGACAGAGAGGGTCACGGAGAATCACAGGCTGGTTATTGGGGATGGAGAGGGATCAAGTCTCCATTCAGCCATTTCATATACACTGACTATCAAGGCTTAGGTTCTGACTACGGCTCAGTGGATAGCGCTTTCACCCTGAAGTCAGACGGTTGTGGGTTTGACTCCCACTCCAGAGATTTTTGTGGACAAACACTTAGGCCGACGCTGCTGGTGGCAGCACTGAGGGGGTGCTGCACTGTCGGCGGTGCCATCGTTTGGATGAGACCTGAAAACTGCCTGTTCTCTTGGGTGGGTGCCGCAGATCTCCTGGCCACGATTGTGGGGTGGGGGTGGAGGGGGAGGGGGGGGGGGGGGGGGTAGGTGTATTAGGACCAATATTCATCCCTCAACCAACATCATTATAAAAAAAAATAAACCAGACCATGTGGGTCAGAGTAGGAGCTTGCTGTGCGAAAATTGGCTGCAGGCTTTTCTCCATTGCTCCCAGCACAGCACTGGCTGTGAGGTGAGGCAGTGGGGATTCTGTGAATTGAGTTCAGGCCGGTTGGAGGGCGGGGGCAGCTTGAGTTCAGGCTTGTGGGGCAACACTGTTCAGCTGAGTGAGGGCCGCGGGGAGGAAAGGGTTAGTCTTTTTTGAGAGTCACATGAGGGCGGAGGCAATGCAGAGAGAGAGAGAGAGAGAGGGAGGGAGGTTGGGGGGGGTGGAAAGAGCCAGAGAGTTGTTTGAGCCGAGTGGTGAAAGTGAGTGAGTGAGAGTTCGAGTCAGCGACACACAGCAGCGTTCAACCAGCCTGAGGGCGATCGAGACTAGAGTCTGCGAGTGCTGGAGGGGGGGTGGTGGTGGTGGTGGTGGTGGGTGTAGCGCTGCAGTCACTTTGGACCCTGGGCTGGGACATTCCGCTGGGCGATGCACTCGGGACCTTTCCTCCAATTTGTCCCCGAAGATGTCTTTGGAAAAGTAAAAGTGTAGAAGCGAGCAGCCCAGTCTTTCTCTCTCTCTCTCTCTCTCCCTCCCTCCCTCTCTCTCTCTCTGTGTGTGTGTAGCACAGGGACTCTGCTACTGGGAGGGGGGATGGACTGTTCAACCCTGCCCTAAAGAAGTGGCTTTTTTTCGTGCATTTTGCACACCTCCCCGGACCCTTCCAGAGACTCACTCCGGTGAACCTCCCTCTCCCCCTCTCCACCACCACCCCCACCCCCCCCCTCCCCTTCTCCCCTCCCAACCCCCTTTCCCTGGGATCTGGAAGACTTCTGAAGATGGATCTGGCTTCACTCCTGACCATTCTGCACTGTCTCCTCGCCCTCTTCCTTCGCTGGTCCTTTGCAAAGGTAAGGGATTAACTTGTCAAATGTGAGTTGATGTTCTGAGGTGGTTTTGTGGGGGCGGGTGGATTTTTAAGTCCGTTACTTCCTCTGCCCCCTCTTTCAACCCCCCCTCCCCCCAAAAAATAATAAGACCTGCAGAAATTGAAGTTTGTGTCAGTTCCAAACTGCCTCATACAGGGACCGTTGTGACCCAGTTCACTGCCCATCCCCTGTTGGCATTGGCCAGGAGGGCACAGAGCCCAGGCTGGTGGTCCCTAGACTGTCCTTGAAGATAGAGCTTCCCTCTCCACCCTTCCCCCCCCCCCCCCCCCCCCACTTTGGAGTCCTGAACCAGCATTGGAGAAGCTGAGGGCAAGGAGAGCAGACAGATTTGTGTCTGTGTCAGTGTGAGACCCTGTCACAGTGTGAATACTACAGTATGGCTCTGAGATTGTGCGTGTGTCAGTGTGAGACCCTGTCACAGTGTGAATACTACACTGTCAGACACTGAATGTGGCTCTGAGATTGTGCATGTGTGTCAGTGTGAGACCGTCACAGTGTGAATGCTACACCGTGAGGTGTTGAGTGTGGCTTTGAGATTGTGTGTCTGTGTGAGACCCTGTCACAGTGTGAATACTACACTCTCAGACACTGAATGTGGCTCTGAGATTGTGCGTGTGTCAGTGTGCAACCCTGTCACAGTGTGAATACTACACTGTTAGACACTGAATGTGGCACTGAGATTGTGCGTGTGTCAGTGTGAGACCCTGTCACAGTGTGAATACTACACTGTTAGACACTGAATGTGGCACTGAGATTGTGCGTGTGTCAGTGTGCGACCCTGTCACAGTGTGAATACTACACTCTCAGACACTGAATGTGGCTCTGAGATTGTGCGTGTGTGACAGTGTGAGACCCTGTCACAGTGTGAATACTACACTCTCAGACACTGAATGTGGCTCTGAGATTGTGCGTGTGTCAGTGTGAGACCCTGTCACAGTGTGAATACTACACTCTCAGACACTGAATGTGGCTCTGAGATTGTGCGTGTGTCAGTGTGAGACCCTGTCACAGTGTGAATACTACACTCTCAGACACTGAATGTGGCTCTGAGATTGTGCGTGTGTCAGTGTGAGACCCTGTCACAGTGTGAATACTACACTCTCAGACACTGAATGTGGCTCTGAGATTGTGCGTGTGTCAGTGTGAGACCCTGTCACAGTGTGAATACTACACTGTTAGACACTGAATGTGGCTCTGAGATTGTGCGTGCGTGACAGTGTGAGACCCTGTCACAGTGTGAATACTACACTGTTAGACACTGAATGTGGCTTGAGGTGTGTGTGTGCATGTCTCTCTCTCTCTCTCTCTGTTCTCTGGGATCTGTCGGTTCTGTTTTCTCTACTTTGCTGACAGCTTCGAGGAAGTCAGTTTTGATTTTACCTTCTGCTTTTGGAGGAATCAGCTGCTGTGGGGAAACATTTGGGGGTGAATTAGTCGAAGGAAATGATGCACCTGAGACTGACTGCGGAGAGGGGTCTAAACACAACTCAGACTGACAACCCCACACACTCCCCCTCGAGGCTGCAGCTGAGGAGAAGTGGAGAGAGAGTTCTGACCATCCCTCTCATTCTCTGAGCGCTTGCTGCTTGCAGACTAAAGGCTGCCCAACGCTGAGAACGGATTTAGCAAAACGAAGGAAGGCTGAACTCTCACACTGTGGCTGACTTAGCACAGGGTGGGCTGTTAAATCCTGGGGATTGAGGTAAGGGGTGGTGCAGGGGGGGGTGGGGAGGTGAAAGGGAAGAGAGAAAGAGAGAGAGAGAGAGAGAGAGAGTGTGTATGTTTGCGCACAGTCAGGAATCTCCAGCTATTTGCAAATCTGTTAATACCAAACTAAGGGCATGGGGCAGAGAGTGAAATGCTGCCACTCCACTGCAGATCAGGAGCAACTCCTGGGCGACTTCACTTAACGTGAGGCAGCTGTTTCGAGGCACGGGGCACGAGACACGTCTCCCTGGCCCTGAGGGGGCCACCAAAGCATCAGCTGATTCTGATCTGGAAACACCAAAGGCTGCTTGTGCTGGGTTTAATGCCACAAGCACGGTGCCCAGGGAGAGAGGTACTTGCATTTTTATAGCGCCTTTCACCACCTCGGGATGTGCCAGTGAGTCAAGCACGTTGGCTGCGGGGTCTGGAGTCACGTGTAGGCCCAGACCGGGTAAGGACGGCAGATTCCCCTTCCCCTAAAGGGGGCATTAGTGAACCCGATGGGTTTTTAGGATAATCAATGACAGTTTCATGGTCTCCATCACTGAGACTGGTTTTAAAATTCCAGGTTTTATTCATTGAATTTAAATTCCACCAGCTGCCGTGGTGGGATTTGGATTTGGACCCGTACCCCTCCCACACCCCCGCCCCAGACCATCAGCCTGGGCCCCTGGGTATTGGGCCAGTGACATGACCACTATGCCGCCATCTCTCGCGAAAGTGTAGTTCCTGTTGTAATGCAGGAGAGACGGAAATTTGCGCACAGCAAGCTCCCACAAACAGCAATGGGATCCCGAGCAGGTTTCAATGAAGGTAGTTGAGATAAATGTTGGTCAGACACCAGGGGTCTCGCCCCCATCTCTTCCCCACCCCCGCTTCTTCCAGTAGTGCCCCTGGAATCATTTCCATCCACCTGCGACGGTGGACGAGACGTTGATTTAACGTCGCATCCAAAAGACGGCACTTCTGAGAGTGCAGCACTCCCTCCGCACTGACCCTCCAACAGTGCAGCACTCCCTCCGCACTGACCCTCTGACAGTGCAGCGTTCCCTCAGTACTGACCCTCCAACAGTGCAGCGCTCCCTCAGTACTGACCCTCCAACAGTGCAGCGCTCCCTCAGTACTGACCCTCTGACAGTGCAGCGTTCCCTCAGTACTGACCCTCCAACAGTGCAGCGCTCCCTCAGCACTGACCCTCCAACAGTGCAGCGCTCCCTCAGTACTGACCCCCTGACAGTGCAGCGCTCCCTCAGCACTGACCCTCCAACAGTGCAGCGTTCCATCAGTACTGACCCTCTGACAGTGCAGCGCTCCCTCAGCACTGACCCTCTGACAGTGCAGCACTCCCTCAGTACTGACACCGACAGTGCAGCACTCCCTCAGTACTGACCCTCTGACAGTGCGGCACTCCCTCAGTACTGACCCTCTGACAGTGCGGCACTCCCTCAGTACTGACCCTCTGACAGTGCGGCACTCCCTCAGTACTGACCCTCCAACAGTGCAGCGCTCCCTCAGTACTGACCCTCCAACAGTGCAGCACTCCCTCAGTACTGACCCTCCAACAGTGCAGCGCTCCCTCAGTACTGACCCTCCGACTGTGCAGCGCTCCCTCAGTACTGACCCTCCGACTGTGCAGTGCTCCCTCAGTACTGACCCTCCGACTGTGCAGCGCTCCCTCAGTACTGACCCTCCGACTGTGCAGTGCTCCCTCAGCACTGACCCTCTGACAGTGCGGCACTCCCTCAGTACTGACCCTCCGACAGTGGGGCACTCCCTCAGTACTGACCCTCCAACAGTGCAGCGCTCCCTCAGTACTGACCCTCCAACAGTACTGAACCTCCGATAGTGCAGCACTCCCTCTGTACTGACCCTCCAAAAGTGCAGCACTCCCTCAGTACTGACCCTCCAAAAGTGCAGCACTCCCTCAGTACTGACCCTCCAAAAGTGCAGCACTCCCTCAGTACTGACCCTCCAAAAGTGCAGCACTCCCTCAGTACTGACCCTCCAAAAGTGCAGCACTCCCTCAGTACTGACCCTCCAAAAGTGCAGCACTCCCTCAGTACTGACCCTCCAAAAGTGCAGCACTCCCTCAGTACTGACCCTCCAAAAGTGCAGCACTCCCTCAGTACTGACCCTCCAAAAGTGCAGCACTCCCTCAGTACTGACCCTCCAAAAGTGCAGCACTCCCTCAGTACTGACCCTCCAAAAGTGCAGCACTCCCTCAGTACTGACCCTCCAAAAGTGCAGCATTCCCTCAGTACTGACCCTCCAAAAGTGCAGCACTCCCTCAGTACTGACCCTCCAAAAGTGCAGCACTCCCTCAGTACTGACCCTCCATAAGTGCAGCACTCCCTCAGTACTGAACCTCTGACAGTGCAGCACTCCCTCAGTACTGACCCTCCATAAGTGCAGCACTCCCTCAGTACTGACCCTCCGATAGTGCAGCACTCCCTCAGTACTGACCCTCTGATAGTGCAGCACTCCCTCAGTACTGACCCTCTGATAGTGCAGCACTCCCTCAGTACTGACCCTCTGATAGTGCAGCACTCCCTCAGTACTGACCCTCCGACAGTGCAGCTGCCCCTCAGTACTGACCCTCCGACAGTACTGAACCTCTAATAGTGCAGCGCTCCTCAGTACTGACCCTCCCTCAGTACTGACCCTCCGACGGTGCAGCGCTCCCTCAGTACTGACCCTCCAAAAGTGTGACCCTCCCTCAGTACTGACCCTCCGATAGTTCAGTACTCCCTCAGTACTGACCCTCCAACAGTACTGAACCTCCGACAGTGCAGCGCTCCCTCAGTACTGACCTTCCAACAGTACTGAACCTCCGATAGTGCAGCACTCCCTCAGTACAGACCCTCCAATAGTGTGACGCTCCCTCAGTACTGACCCTCCGACAGTACTGACCCTCCGACAGTGCGGTGCTCTGTCAGTACAGACCCTCTGACAGTGCTGCACTCCCTCAGTACAGACCCTCTGACAGTGCGGCACTCCCACGGTACTGACCCTCCAACAGTACTGACCCTCCAACAGTGCAGCACTCCATCAGTACTGACCCTCCAAAAGTGCAGCACTCCCTCAGCATTGACCCTCCGACAGTATTGAATCTCTGACAGTGCAGCACTCTCTCAGTACTGACCCTCCAAAAGTGTAGCACTCCTTCAGTACTGACCCTCTGACAGTGCAGCACTCCCTCAGTACTGACCCTCTGACAGTGCAGCACTCCCTCAGTACTTACCCTCTGACAGTGCGGCACTCCCTCAGTACTGACCATCTGACAGTGCAGCGCTCCCTCAGTACTGACCCTCTGACAGTGCAGCACTCCCTCAGTACAGACCCTCTGACAGCGCGGCACTCTCTCGGTACTGACCCTCCAACAGTACTGACCCTCCAACAGTGCAGCACTCCCTCAGCACTGACCCTCCGACAGTATTGAATCTCTGACAGTGCAGCACTCTCTCAGTACTTACCCTCCAAAAGTGTAGCACTCCTTCAGTACTGACCCTCTGACAGTGCAGCACTCCCTCAGTACTGACCCTCTGACAGTGCAGCACTCCCTCAGTACTGACCCTCTGACAGTGCAGCACTCCCTCAGTAGTGACCCTCTGACAGTGCGGCACTCCCTCAGTACTGACCATCTGACAGTGCAGCGCTCCCTCAGTACTGACCCTCTGACAGTGCGGCACTCCCTCAGTACTGACCCTCTGACAGTGCAGCACTCCCTCAGTACTGACCCTCCGATAGTGCAGCACTCCCTCAGTACTGATCCTCCGATAGTGCAGCACTCCCTCAGTACTGACCCTCCAATTGTGCAGCACTCCCTCAGTACTGACCCTCCGATAGTGCAGCACTCCCTCAGTACTGACCCTCCGATAGTGCAGCACTCCCTCAGTACTGACCCTCCGATAGTGCAGCACTCCCTCAGTACTGACCCTCCGATAGTGCAGCACTCCCTCAGTACTGACCCTCCGATAGTGCAGCACTCCCTCAGTACTGACCCTCCGATAGTGCAGCACTCCCTCAGTACTGACCCTCCGATAGTGCAGCACTCCCTCAGTACTGACCCTCCGATAGTGCAGCACTCCCTCAGTACTGACCCTCCGATAGTGCAGCACTCCCTCAGTACTGACCCTCCAATAGTGCAGCACTCCCTCAGTACTGACCCTCCGACAGTGCAGCACTCCCTCAGTACTGACCCTCCAACAGTACTGAACCTCCGACAGTGCAGCGCTCCCTCAGTACTGACCCTCCAACAGTACTGAACCTCCGACAGTGCAGCGCTCCCTCAGTACTGACCCTCCCTCAGTACAGACCCTCTGACAGTGCAGCACTCCCTCAGTATAGACCCTCTGACAGTGCGGCACTCCCTCAGTACAGACCCTCAGTACTGACCCTCCGACAGTGCGGCGCTCCCTCAGTACTGACCCTCCAACAGTGCAGCACTCCCTCAGTACTGAACCTCCAATAATGCGGCGCTCCCTCAGTACAGACCCTCCAATAGTGCGGCATTCCCTCAGTACTGACCCTCTGACAATGCAGCGCTCCCTCACTACTGATCCTCTGATAGTGAGGCACTCCCTCAGCACTGACCCTCCGACAGTGCGGCACTACCTCAGCACTGACCCTCGGACAGTGCGGTGCTCCCTCAGTACTGACCCTCGGACAGTGCGGCGCTCCCTCAGCACTGACACTTGGACCGTGCGCAGTCCCTCAGCACTGACCCTCGGACCGTGCGGCGCTCCCTCAGCACTGACCCTCGGACCGTGCGGCGCTCCCTCAGCACTGACCCTCGGACCGTGCGGCGCTCCCTCGGCACTGATCCTCGGACCGTGCGGTGCTCCCTCGGTACTGACCCTCCGACAGTGCGGCGCTCCCTCAGTACTGACCCTCCAACAGTGCGGCGCTTCCTCAGTACTGACAAGTGGCAAATAACATTCATGCCACACAAGTGCCAAGCAATGACCATCTCCAACCAGAGATAATCCAACCATTGCCCATTGACATTCAATGGCATTACCATCACTGAATCCTCCACTATCAACATCCTGGGGGTTACCATTGACCAGAAACTGAGCTGGACCAGCCATATAAATACTGTGGCTACAAGAGCAGGTCAGAGGTATCCTGCGGAGAGTAACTCACCTCCTGACTCCCCAAAGCCTGTCCACCATCTACAAGGCACAAGGCAGGAGTGTGATGGAATACTGCCCACTTACCTGGCTGAGTGCAGCTCCCACAACACTCAAGAAGCTCGACACCATCCAGGACAAAGCAGCCCCACCTGATTGGCACCCCATCCACAAACATTCACTCCCTCCACCACCGACACACAGTAGCAGCAGTGTGTGTACCATCTATAAGATGTACTGCAGCAACTCACCAAGGCTCCTTCAACAGCACCTTCCAAACCCACGACCTCTACCACCTAGAAGGACAAGGGCAGCAGACACATGGGAACACCACCACCTGCAAGTTCCCCTCCAAACCACTCACCACCCTGACTTGGAAATATATCGGCCGTTCCTTCACTGTCGCTGGGTCAAAATCCTGGAACTCCCTCCCTAACTGCACGGTGGGTGTACCTGCACCACATGGACTGCAGCGGCTCAAGAAGGCAGCTCGCCCCCACCTTCTCATGGGGCAGTTAGGGGTGGGCAATAAATGCTGGGCCCAGCCAGCGACACCCACATCCCGTGAATGGAAAAAAAATCTTAAACACAACCTGACCCTTCCCTGTCTCCCAGTAACACCGACACCATTCAACAATCTCACCCCATGGAGATAATAGGGACTGAGAGAAGATGGAAAGCTGTGGACAAACTACTCTGAATTGTACAATCTCAGTCTGTAACTCACTCCCGGGTATCTGTTATTCTATATATAAACCCCACCTAACCCCTCGATTAGATTCCAATCTGTAACTCCCTCCCGGTTATCTGTTATTCTATATATAAACCACCTCGAACCCCTCGATTAGATTCCAGTCTGTAACTCACACCCGGGTATTATTCTATATATAAACCACCTGAACCCCTCGATTAGATTCCAGTCTGTAACTCACACCCGGGTATTATTCTATATATAAACCACCTGAACCCCTCGATTAGATTCCAGTCTGTAACTCACTCCCGGGTATCTGTTATTTTATATATAAACCACCTCGAACCCCTCGATTAGATTCCAGTCTGTAACTCACTCCCGGGTATCTGTTATTCTATATATAAACCCACCTGAACCCCTCGATTAGATTCCAGTCTGTAACTCACTCCCGGGTATCTGTTATTCTATATATAAACCACCCCGAACCCCTCGATTAGATTCCAGTCTGTAACTCACTCCCGGGTATCTGTTATTCTATATATAAACCACCTGAACCCCTCGATTAGATTCCAGTCTGTAACTCACTCCTAGCTACCTGTATTCTGTATATTCCATGAAGCGGCCACTGGTTGAGAATGAGTGTGGAGTTCAGTTGGTGTCAGTTATTTACTGTCCCAGGGTGTGAGTTGCAGTGGGTTCCACACCTGAAGTTCTGATCCCAGACACCTGATGCAAAGGGTCTGTGTTGGTTTGAAAGGGGTGGTGTTTTGCTGTGCTCCCCGTCACTCTCCTCCCCTTACCTGTTGCTTGCTCGCTCACTCTCTGCACCACTTGCTGTCAGTTCTCGTCTGCACCAACTTCAGCATCGTGTGCATCACACTGAGCGACTGGGTACGGGTCCCACACACACAATGACTCTCACTGGGGTATGGATCCCACACACACTGACCCTCACTGGGGTATGGATCCCACACACACTGACTCTCACTGGGGTACGGGTCCCACACACACTGACTCTCACTGGGGTACGGGTCCCACACACACTGACTCTCACTGGGGTACAGGACCCACACACACAGACTCTCACTGGGGTACAGGACCCACACACACAGACTCTCACTGGGGTACAGGACCCACACACACAGACTCTCACTGGGGTACGGGTCCCACACACACTGACTCTCACTGGGGTACGGGTCCCACACACACTGACTCTCACTGGGGTACGGGTCCCACACACACAGACTCTCACTGGGGTACGGGTCCCACACACACTGACTCTCACTGGGGTACGGGTCCCACACACACTGACTCTCACTGGGGTAAGGGTCCCACACACGCTGACTCTCACTGGGGTATGGGTCCCACACACACTGATTCTCACTGGGATACGGGTCCCACACACACTGACTCTCACTGGGGTACGGGTCCCACACACACTGACTCTCACTGGGGTATGGGTTCTCCGATGTAAGCATTGCTCAGTTGCCCAGCGTAAAACAGTCAGGGTTAGCAAAGATGTTTGGCAGTGGAGTGTTAGAAAATCTGTCTTGCCTGTGAAACCTAGCAATAGCCCTGAAAATATATGTGCTGTACCCTTAACCACCCCCTATCGCCCCTTGTCTTCTACATTGGCCCTGCATCCAGCGATGCCTCGCTTTTAAAATTTTCAACTTTGTTTTCAAATCCTTCTCATGGCCTCACCTCTATCTCTGTAACCTCCTCCAGTCCCTACAACTCTCCCTATCTCTGGAACCTCCTCCAGTCCCTACAACTCTCCCTATCTCTGTAACCTCCTCCAGTCCCTACAACTCTCCCTATCTCTGTAACCTCCTCCAGCACCCTAGAACCCTCCCTATCTCTGTAACCTCCTCCAGCACCCTAGAACCCACCCTATCTCTGTAACCTCCTCCAGCCCCTACACCCCTCCCCATTCTGTAACCTCCTCCAGCCTCTACAACCCTCCCTATCTCTGTAACCTCCTCCAGCCCCTACAACCCTCCCTATCTCTGTAACCTCCTCCAGCCCCTACAACCCTCCCTATCTCTGTAACCTCCTCCAGCCCCTACAACCCTCCCTATCTCTGTAACCTCCTCCAGCCCCTACAACCCTCCCCATTCTGTAACCTCCTCCAGCCCCTACGGCCCTCCCTATCTCTGTAACCTCCTCCAGCACCCTACAACCCTCCTTATCTCTGTAACCTCCTCCAGCCCCTACACCCCTCCCCATTCTGTAACCTCCTCCAGCCTCTACAACCCTCCCTAACTCTGTAACCTCCTCCAGCCCCTACAACCCTCCCTATCTCTGTAACCTCCTCCAGCCCCTACAGCCCTCCCTATCTCTGTAACCTCCTCCAGGCCCTACAACCCTCCCTATCTCTGTAACCTCCTCCAGCCTCTACAGCCCTCCCTAACTCTGTAACCTCCTCCAGCCCGACACCTCTCCGAGATCTCTGCGCTCCCCCAATTCCGGCCTCATGAGCATCTCTCGATTTCCCATCGCTCCACCATTGGCGGCTCTGCCTTCACCAGCCTGGGGGCCCTGAGCTCTGGAATTCCCTCCTTAAACCTCTCTGCCTCTCCCTCTCGCTCTCTCTCTTCTCCTTTAAGACGCTCTTAACACTGATCCCTTTGACTGAACTTTCAATCGCCTGTCCCTGCCGTGTCCTGAGGTGACTCAGTGTCAAATTGCTTCTGATAATGCACTTGTCAAGCACCTTGGGAATGTTGTCCTGCATTAAAAGCAAGCTGTTGAAAACGGTCCCCCTTTACAATCAGCGCAATCTTGTTAAACAACGAGTAAACAGGGTCTCCATCAGATAACATGCAGAAACCATTCACCGAGCAGTCTCTCGCTGCTTTTGAAATGCCTGCTTTTCAATCTGTCTCTCTCTCTCTCTGTCTCTGAAGGTTTTGTGTGAAATTAGATTGTGCAATCTCTGCCCAGGACTCTGGTGGAGCTCAGAACAAACCCTGGGGTGGCCCGGACCAGCTCGTGTAGAGAATGAGCAAGTTCAGATTAGAGTTTACAGTTACTGTCCATTACCAGTGAAGGAGGTGCTTCTTTCTGTATCTAACCCCGTGCTGTACCGGTCCTGGGAGTGTTTGATGGGGACAGTGTAGAGGGAGATTTACTCTGTATCTAACCCCATGCTGTACCTGTCCTGGGAGTGTTTGATGGGGACAGTGTAGAGGGAGATTTACTCTGTATCTCACCCCATGCTGTACCTGTCCTGGGAGTGTTTGATGGGGACAGTGTAGAGGGAGATTTACTCTCTATCTAAACCGTGCTGTACCTGCCATGGGAGTGTTTGATGGGGACAGTGTAGCGGGAGCTTTACTCTGTATCTAACCCCGTGCTGTACCTGTCCTGGGAGTGTTTGATGGGGGCAGTGTAGACGGAGCTTTACTCTGTATCCAACCCCGTGCTGTACCTGTCCTGGGAGTGTTTGATGGGGACAGTGTAGAGGGAGCTTTACTCTGTATCTAACCCCGTGCTGTACCTGTCCTGGGAGTGTTTGATGGGGACAGTGTAGAGGGAGCTTTACTCTGTATCTAACCCTGTGCTGTACCTGTCCTGGGAGTGTTTGATGGGGACAGTGTAGAGGGAGACTTACTCTGTATCTAACCCCGTGCTGTACCTGTCCTGGGAGTGTTTGATGGGGACAGTGTAGAGGGAGCTTTACTCTGTATCTAACCTGTGCTGCACCAGCCCTGGGAGTGTTTGATGGGGACAGTGTAGAGGAAGCTTTACTCTGTATCTAACCCCGTGCTGCACCTGTCCTGGGAGTATTTGATGGGGACAGTGTAGAGGGAGCTTTACTCTGTATCTAACCCCATGCTGTACCTGTCCTGGGAGTGTTTGATGGGGACAGTGTAGAGGGAGCTTTACTCTGTATCTAACCCCGTGCTGTACCTGTCCTGGGAGTGTTTGATGGGGACAGTGGGTGTGTAAAGTAGAATACAATTGGGTACTGAGCATACGTGGGACTGAGATCCACCGGTGTTTTGAATGACGATGTGTTTTTTCAGTGGATCATTCTCTCAGTGGGCACAGTACAGTTGGGTGCGGAGCTCGTGGTCAGGGGAATGAATGTCTAGTGACCCTAAGCCGACACCAGAGGCTTACCTCGAACAGGATCCATTCGGTAATCCCTCCACTGAATGCACCCAATAGCTCAGCCGAGGCTTTGGGCTGCACCTGAAGCGGTGGGGGAGTGGAGCGGGTATCTTTATTTGTTCGTTCACCGGATGTGGACATCACTGGATGGGCCAGCATTTAAAGCCCTTCCTTAATTGCCCCTTGTGAAGATGGTGGGATCCACTGCAGGGCACGTGGCATGGGTAACCCCCACTGCGCCCGTACAGTTGACTGGCCCCCTTCATTCTCGGATCTGTGACTGTGCGCCAGGCTTCAGGGAAAAGCGGAGATGTGTCTGTGCATTGCTGCACATCTCTCTCTCTCTCTCTCTCTCTCTCTCCGTGTAGCTCTGAGGCATTTGTTGCTTACTATACACCTGTCTGTGTACGCAGCTCTGCTTTCTGTCCGTCCTCCATTCCATTGAGCTTGCCCGTCTCAGTAAGGGGTATGGGTAGGGAATGCGGGTCCAAATGGCGTTACCCTATTATAAGGGAGGGTGGGAAGCGGCTGGGGAGAGTGGCGGGGTGGGGGTTGGTGGGTGGGGAGTAAAGGTGGGGCTCGGAAATTCCTGGTCCAATATCACCATCTGCTGGTGCACGGCAGAACTGCAGCAGCGACGGAGCTGTCAGTGAACGGGATGAACGGGGGCGGGGGATAAGATGGAGAGTCTCGGGTACACCCCACCACCGTCTGCCCCCTCCCCCGAGCCTACCACCCTGCCAACCCCCACCACCTAGAAATCACTTGGCAGCCAAGGGAGCGCTGTTTGAGGTGTTGCTGCTGCTGTCGCAAAATTGGATGCGCTGATCTGCGCATGGCAAGATCCCAAAAATGGGAACAAGGTGACTGACTAGGTCACCTGCCCTCTATTTCTGTGTGATGTTGGCCGAGGGACAAATATCGGCCAAGAACTCCCCAAAACCACCCCCTCCAGAGCCCTTCTTCCAATAGTGGCCATGGGACCTTTCTACATCCACCCGAGAGGCCAGGCGGAGCCTCGGTTTAGTGTCTCACCCTGACCGATGGGTTCTCTGACAGTGCGGGTCTCCCTCGGCGCTCCCTCCCGATGGGTGCGGGGGCTGTTGGGATGTTGATCTAACCTTCCCTCTCTCGAAGCTGACTGGACAGGGACAGGGTGTGGTCTGTACGTGTTAGCGCGCGGAGTGTACCGGAGTTGGGTCACTGTGGGCGTGTAAGCTGGGGCCAGGGGGCCGGTCTTTGTGAGTGACCTGCCTCGAGCGGACTGTCTGCCTTTCGGTCAAGGACGGGTGAGAGAACTGTCCGATTAACCGCAAAGGGAGGTGAATGAGCCTTCCACAGTGTCTTAAGGTCAGATTAGTGCCCGGCGAGAGTTGCCTGGTGAAGGAGCAAAAGAACCTGAGGCCCAGGCTCTGTTCCTCGGCCTGTGGGCATTTAGCTGAGGACAGGCCCAGGTTGATGGGCCTTTCCTACTTTGGTGCATGTAAGGCCCTCGCTCGCTCAGGGGGAGACCACACACACGCCGCAGTGCTGCTGAATCCGGGCGTTGAGGTGGATCTTGTGCCAACCAACGCCTCAACTGCTGGCAAAATTGGTGTGTTGATGATCAGAACAGGAGGAGGCCATTCAGCCCCTCTCCAGCCTGTTACACATGAACAGAAGGAGCCATTCAGCCCCTCTTGAGCCTGTTACACAGGAACAGAAGGAGGCCATTCAGCCCCTGTCCGAGCCTGTTACACAGGAACAGGAGGAGGCCATTCAGCCCCTGTCGAGCCTGTTACACAGGAACAGGAGGAGGCCATTCAGCCTCTTGAGCCTGTCACACAGGAACAGGAGGAGGCCCATTCAGCCCCTTGAACCTATTACACAGCAACAACAATCTATATCTCATCTTCAAAGCTCAATTGTCGTGCAGCCTCAGCAGTTTTACTTGGGGCTGGGGTGGGGAGGGGAAGAGTTCAGATTCCCGCTCCCTATTGTCTGCAGACGTGCTTCCTGATGTCCTCGCTGAACTGCCTGGCTCTCACTTAAAGGTTCTGGCTCCTAGTTCCGGAGCACTGCCACCACCTCCCCCCCAACCACCCCCCCCCCAGCCCACTACCAGAGGTACTGGGTTCTCTCTATCCACCCCACCCGAATCCTTTAATCAACTTAAACCCCTCGATTCGATCACCCCTTAATCTTCTACGCTGGAGGGAACACAGACCCAGAGTGTGTGCGACCTGACCTCGGAATGTAACCCTTTCAGTCCCGCTCTTAAGGTGAGATTAGTGCCCGGCGAGGGTGGGTTGGTGAAGGAGCAAAAAGAACCCAGGCTCTGTCCTCGGCCTGCGGGGGGCGGGGTGGTGTTGGGGGGGGGGTGGGGTTAGCTCAGTATCCTGATGACCCTCTGCCCCCAACCCCCCCCCCCCCCCCCACCGTCTCCAAGGCGAGTGTATCCCACTGGGGCGAGGGGCTCATGACTGAACAGCGGCGGCTCCAGATGGGGCCTGACCCGGGGGCTTGAGACGAGTGTGGGAGAACAGGTCAGCAGCCTTGAATGGGGGCAGATGGGGCTGTTTCTAGTCAATGTGCATCTCCCAAACCCAGCTGTTCATTCGGTGTAGATGGGGAATTGGGCAGATGGGGATGGAGTGGGTGGGGGGTGGGGGGTGGGGGGGTTGGTGGGTGGGCCGGGGGAAGGAGAGGGAGTCATGACGTGAGGCTCAGACGTGACTCTGGTTCTCGCTCGGCCTTCCGGTTGTAGTTTTGAAGATCTTTGATTTACACGTGAAAGCGTTGTCAGAACTCTACATGACGATTTTTTAATTTAATTCTTCCTTCTTTCAGCCTTCACGTTATCCCCTGGAAGACCAGCAGCTGTCAAAGCAAGGTACATAGCTGATCTGTGTCTAATGTTCGTGGGTTAGGTACAGAGTAAAGCTCCCTCTGCACTGTCTCCATCAAACACTCCCAGGACAGGTACAGCACGGGGTTAGATACAGAGTAAAGCTCCCTCTACACTGTCCCCATCAAACACTCCCAGGACAGGTACAGCACGGGGTTAGATACAGAGTAAAGCTCCCTCTATACTGTCCCCATCAAACACTCCCAGGGCAGGTAAAGTGAAGCTGTCTCCGTTTTCTCTCTCTCTCTCTCTCTCTCTCTGTCTCTGTCTCTCACACACACACAGATGTACATCCACACAATCTGAGATGTATTCATGTGCTTAGACTGCAGCCACTCAGAACTAACGCTAGCTCCTGATCTTGACAAGTTGGGGGTGAATGAACAAAACTCCCATGAGACTGGGCCTTGTATTTTTGGGCTTATTCGTATTCCCTGTCCTGAGACTAACCCCGATCAGTGTGTGTTTGTGAGCCCCTCGCCCCATAGCTTGTGAGTGTGGGCACACTGCTGCTGTAAAACCTCTTGAGGCTCTCACTGTCAGACAGCCACACTGAGGCAAGAGTGGTCAAACCTCCCTCGGGAATATATTCTCTCTGATCCCAACTCAGACTCCGAAGGAAGAGGGAGAGCACGAGACTGGCAGAGGGCAGGCAGAAAGAGGAGTGGAAGAGAGGGGGGCCAAGAGGTGGGTTGGAGAGAGGGAGAGAGGTGGGGAGGGGACGGAGACAGGGTGGGGAGTGGGGGTAGGAGACATGGAGGGGGTGGATGGAGAGAGACAGAGAGAGAGAGGGGCTGGACAGAGCGAGAGAGAGAAGGGGGTGGACGGAGAGAGAGGGAGAGAGAGAGAGGGGCTGGACGGAGAGAGAGGGGCTGGACGGAGAGAGAGGGGCTGGACGGAGAGAGAGGGGCTGGACGGAGAGAGAGGGGCTGGACGGAGAGAGAGGGGCTGGACGGAGAGAGAGGGGCTGGACGGAGAGAGAGGGGCTGGACGGAGAGAGAGGGGCTGGACGGAGAGAGAGGGGCGGGACGGAGAGAGAGAGAGGGGCTGGATGGAGAGAGAGAGAGAGGGGGGCTGGATGGAGAGAGAGAGAGAGAGAGAGAAGGGGTGGACGGAGAGAGAGAGAGAGAGGGGCCGGACGGAGAGAGAGAGAGAGAGAAGGGCCGGACGGAGAGAGAGCGAGAGAGGGGGGCTGGACGGAGAGAGAGAGAGAGAGAGAGAGAGAGAGAGAGAGAGGGGCTGGACGGAGAGAGAGAGAGGGCTGGGACGGAGAGAGAGAGAGAGAGGGGGGGCTGGACGGAGAGAGAGAGAGAGGGGCTGGACGGAGAGAGAGAGAGACAGAGGGGCTGGACGGAGAGAGAGAGAGAGAGGGGCGGGACGGAGAGAGAGAGAGAGAGAGGGGCTGGACGAGAGAGAGAGAGAGGGGCTGGACGAGAGAGAGAGAGAGGGGCTGGACAGAGAGAGAGAGAGGGGCTGGACGGAGAGTGAGAGAGAGAGAGAGGGGCTGGACGGAGAGAGAGAGAGAGAGAGGGGCTGGACGGAGAGAGAGAGAGCGGGCTGGACGGAGAGAGAGAGAGAGAGGGGCTGGACGGAGAGAGAGAGAGAGGGGGCTGGACGGAGAGAGAGAGAGAGAGAGGGGGGCTGGACGGAGAGAGAGAGAGAGGGGGGCTGGACGGAGAGAGAGAGAGAGAGGGGCTGGACGGAGAGAGAGAGAGAGAGGGGCTGGACGGGGAGAGAGAGAGAGAGAGGGGCTGGACGGGGAGAGAGAGAGAGAGAGGGGCTGGACGGAGAGAGAGAGAGGGGCTGGACGGAGAGAGAGAGAGAGGGGCTGGACAGAGAGAGAGAGAGAGAGGGGCTGGACGGAGAGAGAGAGAGAGGGGCTGGACGGAGAGAGAGAGAGAGGGGCTGGACGGAGAGAGAGAGAGAGGGGCTGGACGGAGAGAGAGAGAGAGGGGCTGGACGGAGAGAGAGAGGGGCTGGACGGAGAGAGAGAGAGGGGCTGGACGGAGAGAGAGAGAGAGGGGCTGGACAGAGAGAGAGAGAGGGGGGCTGGACGGAGAGAGAGAGAGAGAGAGGGGCTGGACGGAGAGAGAGAGAGGGGCTGGACGGAGAGAGAGAGAGAGAGAGAGAGGGGCTGGACGGAGAGAGAGAGAGAGAGAGGGGCTGGACGGAGAGAGAGAGAGAGAGCGGGCTGGACGGAGAGAGAGAGAGAGAGAGGGGCTGGACGGAGAGAGAGAGAGAGAGGGGCTGGACGGAGAGAGAGAGAGAGGGGCTGGACGAGGAGAGAGAGAGGGGCTGGACGGAGAGAGAGAGAGAGAGAGGGGCTGGACGGAGAGAGAGAGAGAGGGGCTGGACGGAGAGAGAGAGAGAGGGGCTGGACGGAGAGAGAGAGAGAGGGGCTGGACGGAGGGAGAGAGAGAGGGGGGCTGGACGGAGAGAGAGAGAGGGGCTGGACGGAGAGAGAGAGAGGGGCTGGACGGAGAGAGAGAGAGGGGCTGGACGGAGAGAGAGAGAGGGGCTGGACGGAGAGAGAGAGAGGGGCTGGACGGAGAGAGAGAGAGGGGCTGGACGGAGAGAGAGAGAGGGGCTGGACGGAGAGAGAGAGGGGCTGGATGGAGAGAGAGAGAGAGAGGCTGGACGGAGAGAGAGAGAGGGGCTGGACGGAGAGAGAGAGAGATGGCTGGACGGAGAGAGAGAGGGGCTAGACGGAGAGAGAGAGAGAGAGGGGCTGGACGGAGGGAGAGAGAGAGAGAGAGGGGCTGGACGGAGAGAGAGAGAGAGAGGGGCTGGACGGAGGGAGAGAGAGAGGGAGAGGCTGGACGGAGAGAGAGAGAGGGCTGGACGGAGAGAGAGAGAGAGGCTGGACGGAGAGAGAGAGAGAGAGAGGCTGGACGGAGAGAGAGAAAGAAAGAGAGGCTGGACGGAGAGAGAGAGAGGGGCTGGACGGAGAGAGAGAGAGGGGCTGGACGGAGAGAGAGAGAGAGAGAGGGGCTGGACGGAGAGAGAGACTGGACGGAGAGAGAGAGAGAGAGGGGCTGGACGGAGAGAGAGAGAGAGAGAGGGGCTGGACGGGAGAGCGTGAGAGAGGGGCTGGACGGAGAGAGAGAGAGAGGGGCTGGACGGAGAGAGAGAGAGAGAGGGTCTGGATAGAGAGAGAGAGATGGGAAGAGAGGGAGTGATACGGGCACAGAAAAGGACAGGGTCTCGCTAGTATCTTCTCATTTCACGCTTCCTGTGCTTGAACAGCTCATGCATCTGTTCATCTGTATATCAGTGAGAATTGGTGTCAAATATCTGGTGTGTTAAGGAATTGGCGTGTAACACGAGCTCCATGTTGATGCAAATCACAATTCCCATGCTTACCTTGGCATGTCCCAATCTCTGCTGACCTACTTCACGTAGGTGCAAAGGAATGGGGCTTGCTCAGAGGCCACAGCAGTGTTGGGGATGGGAAAGTGAACCATAATGGGTCTGTACCTTCAACACTGCACGTGGACTCTCATTCCACAGCACAGGGTTAGATACAGAGTAAAGCTCCCTCTACACTGTCCCCATCAAACACTCCCAGGACAGTTACAGCACGGGGTTAGATACAGAGTAAAGCTGCCTCTACACTGTCCCCATCAAACACTCCCAGGACAGGTACAGCACGGGGTTAGATACAGAGTAAAGCTCCATCTACACTGTCCCCATCAAACACTCCCAGGACAGGTACAGCACGGGGTTAGATACAGAGTAAAGCTCCATCTACACTGTCCCCATCAAACACTCCCAGGACAGGTACAGCACGGGGTTAGATACAGAGTAAAGCTCCCTCTACATTGTCCCCATCAAACACTCCCAGGACAGGTACAGCATGGGGTTAGATACAGAGGTGAAGATGCTTCAGTGAGAGCTATACATCCCACTGAATCCTGGACCACTCCATGTGCACTGAATAAGTTGAGCTTTTCAGACTTTGCAGACTGCTTTGGGGAGACAATATCACATTACCTAGCACGGCAAGAATCTCCAAAGAATTTTGGCTCTGAAAGCAAATTTTAATAATGTTTTTGAGCCAGATTTCTGTGAAAAATGTAACAAGACATCAAACACCAGAGCTAGAGAGTTAACATCCTGTTATATGTAGTCCTGCATAACCTGATTAGTGCCAAATTTTACATTGGAATTTCATCATCGAGTGTAATATTGAGCCTGCATCACATTGCCTTTAATTAGGTGGTTTGGTTGATTTATATATTGAAATACAGATACCCGGGAGTGAGTTACAGACTGGAATCTAATTGAGGGGTTTCAGGGTGGGTTATATATAGAATAACAGATACCCGGGAGTGTGTTACAGACTGGAATCTAATCGAGGGGTTCAGGGTGGGTTATATATAGAATAACAGATACCCGGGAGTGAGTTACAGACTGGAATCTAATCGAGGGGTTCGGGGGTGGTTTATATATAGAATAGCAGATACCCGGGAGTGAGTTACAGACTGGAATCTAATCGAGGGGTTCAGGGTGGGTTATATATAGAATAACAAATACCCGGGAGTGAGTTACAGACTGGAATCTAATCGAGGGGTTCGGGGTGGTTTATATATAGAATAACAGATACCCGGGAGTGAGTTACAGACTGGAATCTAATCGAGGGGTTCGGGGTGGTTTATATATAGAATAACAGATACCCGGGATTGAGTTACCAGACTGGAATCTAATCGAGGGGTTCGAGGTGGTTTATATATAGAAGAACAGATACCCGGGAGTGAGTTACAGACTGGAATCTAATCAAGGGGTTCGGGGTAGTTTATATAAAGAATAACAGATACCCGGGAGTGAGTTACAGACTGGAATCTAATCGAGGTGTTCAGGTGGTTTATATATAGATTTACAGATACCCGGGAGTGAGTTACAGACTGGAAACTAATCGAGTGGTTTGAGGTGGTTTATATATAGAATAACAGATACCCGGGAGTGAGTTACAGACTGGAATCTAATCGAGGGGTTCAGGTGGTTTATATATAGAATAACAGATACCCGGGAGTGAGTTACAGACTGGTATCTAATCGAGGGGTTCGGGGTGGGTTATAGATAGAAATAACAGATATCCGGGAGTGAGTTACTGACTGGAATCTAATCGAGGGGTTGAGGGTGGTTTATATATAGAATAACAGATACCCGGGAGTGAGTTACTGACTGGAATCTAATCGAGGGATTCAGGGTGGGTTATATATTGAATAACAGATACCCGGGAGTGAGTTACAGACTGGAATCTAATCGAGGGGTTCGGCGGGTTTACATATAGAATAACAGATACCCGGGAGTGAGTTACAGACTGGAATCTAATCGAGTGGTTCAGGGTGGTTTATATATAGAATAACAGATACCCGGGGAGTGAGTTACAGACTGGAATCTAATCGAGGGGTACGAGGTGGTTTATATATAGAATAACAGATACCCGGGAGTGAGTTACAGGCTGGAATCTAATCGATGGGTTTGGGGTGTTTTATATATAGAATAACAGATACCTGGGAATGAGTTACAGACTGGAATCTAATCGAGGGGTTTGGGGTGGTTTATATATAGAATAACAGATACCTGGGAATGAGTTACAGACTGGAATCTAATCGAGGGGTTCGGAGTGGGTTATAGATAGAATAACAGATACCCGGGAGTGAGTTACAGACTGGAATCTAATCGAGGGGTTCAGGTTGTTTATATATAGAATAACAGATACCCGGGAGTGAGTTACAGGCTGGAATCTAATCGAGGGGTTTGGGGTGGTTTATATATAGAATAATAGATACCTGGGAATGAGTTACAGACTAGAATCTAATCGAGGGGTTTGGGGTGTTTTATATATAGAATAACAGATACCCGGGAGTGAGTTACAGGCTGGAATCTAATCGCGGGGTTGGAGGTGGTTTATACATAGAATACCAGATACCCGGGAGTGAGTTACAGACTGGAATCTAATCGAGGGTTTCGAGGTGGCTTATATATAGAATAACAGATACCCGGGAGTGAGTTACAGACCGGAATCTAATCGAGGGTTTCGAGGTGGCTTATATATAGAATAACAGATACCCGGGAGTGAGTTACAGACTGGAATCTAATCGAGGGGTTCAGGGTGGCTTATATATAGAATAACAGATACCTGGGAGTGAGTTACAGACTGGAATCTAATCGAGGGTTTCAGGTGGTTTATATATAGAATCACAGATACCCGGGAGTGAGTTACAGACTGGAATCTAATGGAGGGGTTCAGGGTGGTTTATATATAGAATAACAGATACCCGGGAGTGAGTTACAGGCTGGAATCTAATCGCGGGGTTGGAGGTGGTTTATATATAGAATACCAGATACCCGGGAGTGAGTTACAGGCTGGAATCTAATCGAGGGGTTCACGGGGGTTTATATATGGAATAATAGATACCCGGGAGTGAGTTACAGACTGGAATCTAATCGAGGGGTTTGGGGGTGTTTTATATATAGAATAACAGATACCCGGGAGTGAGTTACAGACTGGAATCTAATCGAGGGGTTTGGGGTGTTTTATATGTAGAATAACAGATACCCAGGAGTGAGTTACAGACTGGAATCTAATCGAGGGGTTCGAGGTGGTTTATATATAGAATAACAGATACCCGGGAGTGTGTTACAGACTGGAATCTAATCGAGGGGTTCAGGGTGGGTTATATATAGAATAAAGATACCCGGGAGTGACTGTGTGCGTCTGTCCTTGCAGGGTAGTGAAGACTTTTTATTACGATGCATCACGTAGTTTAAACGCTTCTTGATGTTCACCCTCTGGGCTCAGGATTGTATTTTAGGGCCTGAGAATCAGTAAGTGTCAGCACCTTCGTGACCGGTGGGGAGGTGTACATGAGCGGGCAGGGGCCTAGGGATGGGCTTTGTGCCAGGGGGGTCTGGGGAGTCGGGCCATCAGCCGTGAGCCTTGCAGACTGAGCGGAGTTTTGCTTTGCCTTTTGCCAGCGATGACCTGGATGGATGTGTACTGGAGGTCCGTCTGCCAGACCCGTGAGACCCTCGTCGCCATCAACGGCGAGTACCCCAACGAGGTGGAGTACATCTTCGTGCCATCCTGTGTCCTACTGATGCGCTGCTCAGGCTGCTGCAACGACGAGCAGCTCAGTGTGTCCCGACAGCTACCGACACCATCCACATGCAGGTAAACCCCCTTCCTCGGCCGGACCCCGGACCCCCGACCCCAGACCCCGGACCCCAGAACCTGGACCCCAGAACCTGGACCCCAGAGCCCGGACCCCAGAGCCCGGACCCCAGAGCCCGGACCCCAGAGCCCGGACCCCAGAGCCCGGACCCCAGAGCCCGGACCCCCAGAGCCCGGACCCCAGAGCCCGGACCCCAGAGCCCGGACCCCAGAGCCTGGACCCCGGACCCCAGAGCCCGGACCCCAGAGCCCGGACCCCAGAGCCCGGACCCCAGAGCCCGGACCCCAGAGCCCGGACCCCAGAGCCCGGACCCCAGAGCCCGGACCCCAGAGCCCGGACCCCGGACCCCGAGCCCGGACCCCAGAGCCCGGACCCCAGAGCCCGGACCCCAGAGCCCGGACCCCAGAGCCCGGACCCCAGAGCCCGGACCCCAGAGCCCGGACCCCGGACCCCAGAGCCCGGACCCCGGACCCCAGAGCCCGGACCCCAGAACCCGGTACCCAGAGCCCGGATCCCGGACCCCGGACCCCAGAACCCGGACCCCAGAACCCGGACCCCAGAACCCGGACCCCAGACCCCGGACCCGAGAGCCCGGACCCCAGAGCCCGGACCCCGGACCCCAGAACCTGGACCCCGGACCCCAGAACCCGGACCCCAGAACCCGGTACCCAGAGCCCGGATCCCGGACCCCAGACCCCGGACCCCGGACCCCGGACCCCAGAACCCGGACCCCAGAGCCCAGACCCCAGAGCCCGGACCCCGGACCCCAGAACCCGGACCCCAGACCCCAGAACCCGGACCCCAGAGCCCAGACCCCAGAGCCCGGACCCCAGAGCCCGGACCCCAGAGCCCAGAACCCGGACCCCGGACCCCAGACCCCAGAACCCGGACCCCAGAGCCCGGACCCCAGAGCCCGGACCCCAGAGCCCGGACCCCAGACCCCAGAACCCGGACCCCAGAGCCCAGACCCCAGAGCCCGGACCCCGGACCCCAGAACCCGGACCCCAGAACCCGGTACCCAGAGCCCGGACCCCGGACCCCAGAACCCGGACCCCAGAGCCCGGACCCCGGACCCCAGAACCCGGACCCCAGAACCCGGACCCCAGAACCCGGACCCCAGACCCCGGACCCCGGACCCCGGACCCCCAGAACCCGGACCCCAGACCCCGGACCCCGGACCCCGGACCCCAGAACCCGGACCCCAGACCCCGCCTCAACCCGCTGGGGCTTCCAACGAGATAAACGTCAGCTTTGCATTTCTATAGTGTCTTTCACTACCTCCGGATGTCCCAAATGCTTCACAGCCAATGAAATGCAGTCACTGTTGTGACGTAGGACACTTTTGCGTCGCTATGCGCTTCCCAGTAAATATTGTGTAGTAACACACCGTGTGTTACTGGATGTGACACCCTTGTGTCTGTTAGCACGTGGTGTATAATAAGGTGGTGGTGCATTAAAGTACACGCACACTCTCCCTGCCTCCCGAATTCTTGCCCACTTCTCGCTTCTGGTTTAAATATCGAACCCTGCCGCCGTTTATTAATATGTGTCCTGTTTTTGTTTCTTCCCCCACCCCACCCCACCCCCCCACCACCTTTCTTTTTACAGATTTTAAAAGTCAAACATCAAACTTCGACTTTGGTAGAAATGTCCTTTATCCAGCACAGACAGTGTGAGTGCAGGTAAGGAGCAAATAACAAGGCCTTGGGCCCAGGGTCTGGAGGACCCTTTCCAGACCCTGGGTCCAGGGATCTGTGTGGGTGTGGGTGAGGGGAGGGGTGGGGGGGGTCTTTTCCCCACCCCCACCCCTTTTGCTGACATGGGGCCTCCGGGGCGGTGGGGGTGG
>JANJGN010000037.1:8526765-8547291 GCA_026770705.1 Isurus oxyrinchus | reverse complement strand
ACACAGTGAGTGAACCTTACCCTGTATAAACAGTGACTCTGTACAGTTACACAGTGGGTGATCCTTACCCTGAATAAACAGTGACTCTGTACAGTTACACAGTGAGTGATCCTTACCTTGAATAAACAGTGACTCTCTACAGTTACACAGTGAGTGACCCTTACCCTACTGAATAAACAGTGACTCTGTACAGTTACACGGTGGGTGATCCTGACCCTGAATAAACAGTGACTCTCTACAGTTAGACAGTAAGTGACCCTTACCCTGCTGAATAAACACTGACTCTGTACAGTTACACAGTGAGTGACCCTTATCCTGCTGAATAAACACTGACTCTGTACAGTTACACAGTGAGTGATCCTTACCCTGCAGAATAAACACTGACTCTGTACAGTTACACAGTGAGTGATCCTTAACCTGCTGAATAAACACTGACTCTGTACAGTTACACTGTGAGTGACCCTTACTCTGCTGAATAAACAGTGACTCTACAGTTACACAATGAGTGACCCTTAACCTGCTGAATAAACACTGACTCTCTGCAGTTACACAGTGAGTGATCTTTAACCAACTGAATAAACAGTGACTCTGTACAGTTACACAGTGAATGACCCTTAACCTGCTGGATAAACACTGACTCTGTACAGTTACACAGTGAGTGACCCTTATCCTGCTGAATAAACACTGACTCTGTACAGTTACACAGTGAGTGATCCTTACCCTGCAGAATAAACACTGACTCTGTAGTTACACAGTGAGTGACCCTTACCCTGCTGAATAAACAGTGACTTTGTACAGTTACACAGTGAGTGACGCTTACGCTGCTGAATAAACAGTGACTCTGTAGTTACACAGTGAGTGACCCTTACCCTGCTGAATAAACACTGACTCTGTACAGTTACACAGTGAGTGACCCTTACCCTGCTGAATAAACAGTGACTCTGTACATTTACACATTGAGTGATCCTTACCCTGCTGAATAAACAGTGACTCTGTACAGTTACACAGTGTGTGGTCCTTACCCTGTATAAACAGTGACTCTGTACAGTTACACAGTGGGTGATCCTTACCCTGAATAAACAGTGACTCTGTACAGTTACACAGTGAGTAATCCTTACCCTGAATAAACAGTGACTCTCTACAGTTAGACAGTAAGTGATCCTTACCCTGCTGAATAAACAGTGACTCTGTACAGTTACACAGTGAGTGACCCTTACCCTGCTGAATAAACAGTGACTCTGTACAGTTACACAGTGAATGACCCTTAACCTGCTGGATAAACACTGACTCTGTACAGTTACACAGCGAGTGACCCTTATCCTGCTGAATAAACACTGACTCTGTACAGTTACACAGTGAGTGATCCTTACCCTGCAGAATAAACACTGACTCTGTAGTTACACAGTGAGTGACCCTTACCCTGCTGAATAAACAGTGACTCTGTACAGTTACACAGTGAGTGATCCTTAACCTGCTGAATAAACATTGACTCTGTACAGTTACACAGTGAGTGACCCTTACCCTGCTGAATAAACACTGACTCTCTGCAGTTACACAGTGAGTGACCCTTACCCTGCTGAATAAACAGTGACTCTGTACAGTTACACAGTGTGTGACCCTTACCCTGACTAAACACTGACTCTGTACAGTTACACAGTGAGGCTGAATAAACTGTGACTCTGTACAGTTAGACAGTAAGTGACCCTTACCCTGCTGAATAAACAGTGACTCCTCTCACTGTCTGATTTATCCCAGGTCTACTCACAGTGGATCCCTCGAAGAGATTGAAAATGTCGGATTTACGTCACAATGACTGGCTGCAGAATGGGAACCAGCTCTCCTCAGCCTCACTGATGACTCCTGACATCCTGGATTCTGCCGGAACGACTGTCAACACCTATTTCAAGGCTACATTCATGGTGCGGGTGACAATCAGCACTGGGGATGGGGCATAGAGTCTGTCCAGGGAGTATGTCTTCTCTCTCTCACTCTCTGGCTCTCTATCCCCGTATTCTTCTACCCATCCATTACCCTGAAGCTACTTCGATCTGTGTGTGTGTCTCTCGCTCTCTGTCTCTCGCACTGTCTCTTTCTCTCCATCTCTCTCTCTCTCTCTCTTTGTGTCTCTTACACTGTCCCTCTCTCTGTCGCTATTTGTCTTTCTCTCTCTCTGTGTCTCCCTCTCCCTGTCTCCCTTTTGCATCTCTCTGTGTCTTTGTCTCTCTCTCTGTCTCTGGCTGTTTGTCTCTCTCTGCCTGTCTGTTTGCCTCTCTCTCTCTCTCTGTCTCTGTCTCTCTGTCTGCCTGTCTCTCCCCCTGTGTATCTTTCTGTTTCTCTGCCTCTGCCTCTATCTCTCTCTCTCTCTCTCTTTCGCTTTCTGTCTCTGTCTCTCTTGGTCTGTCCGTCTGTCGCTCTCTTTCTGTCTGTCTCTGTCTCTCTCTCTGTGTATCTCTCTGTTTCTCTGCCTCTGTCTCTGTTTCTCTCTCTCTCTCGCTCTCTGTTTCTGTCTCTCTTTCGGTCTGCCTGTCTGTCTGTCTCTCTCTGTGTCTGTCTCTGTCTCTCCCTCTGTCTCTGTCCCTCTCTCTGTCTCTGTATCCCTGTCTGCCTGTCTCTCCCTCTCTGTGTATCTCTCTCACTGTCTCTGTGGCTCTGTCTCTGTCTGTCTCTTGGTCTGTCCGTCTGTCTGTCTCTCTCTGTCTGTCTCTGTCTCTCCCTCTGTCTCTGTCCCTCTCTCTGTCTCTGTATCCCTGTCTGCCTGTCTCTCCCTCTCTGTGTATCTCTCTCACTGTCTCTGTGCCTCTGTCTCTGTCTGTCTCTTGGTCTGTCCGTCTGTCTCTCTCTCTGTGTCTGTCTCTGTCTCTCCCTCTGTCTCTGTCCCTCTCTCTGTCTCTGTATCCCTGTCTGCCTGTCTCTCCCTCTCTGTGTATCTCTCTCACTGTCTCTGTGCCTCTGTCTCTGTCTGTCTCTTGGTCTGTCCGTCTGTCTCTCTCTCTGTGTCTGTCTCTGTCCCTCTCTCTGTCTCTGTCTCTCTCTGTCTGTCCCTCTCTATGTATCTCTCTCTCTCTGTCTCTCTGCCTCTGTCTCTCTCTCTCTCTCTCTCTGTCCCACACTTTCACCCCGAGAGACCTAGGGTGGAGGGAGAGAGAAGCAAAGAGAGAGAGAGAGAGAGAGAGACAGTGAGCACTGAGGGTGGGGGTGGAGAGGGTGGGAGCTGTTTGTGAGGGTAGCTCCAGTGAATGTAACAATCCCACTCTCTCTCTCTCCCTCTCTTTCTCCCTCTGTCGCCAGGCGTTTAACCAGTGCAAGAGGGACGGCTTCCTGCTGAAGAGTGTGGACAACGCCCCCCTGGCAAGCGCAGGAAACTGAAGATGAGCGCGGGGGTCGAGACGCGGAGCTCGAGCGACAGCTCAGCCTCATCCTCCTCGTCGGGGGCAGCCCCCAGGCCCAAGGGGACGCCTGCCCGGGCGTCCAAACACAAGAAGCTGGCCCCCGTCTCCCAGACCTCATAGGAGGGAGTCACCCACGGGAGGGTTGGGGAGGGGGGGAGAGGCGACACAGCAACGAATCGAACCCCAACTCCCCCCACCCAGTGAGTCAAGGAGGCGGCTATTTGACTGTGAGGGGCATCGCCACCCTTTTCAAAAGCTTATTCCCCGGATTCTCACCGGCAGGGGGGGTGGTAATTATCCCCCACGGGGTGGGGGGGGGGCAATAAAACAGTGGGATCTTCCTCTGCACCAGGAGGGGTCAGGGCTCCTGATTCTCCAGGTGGGAGGAGGGAAGACGCGGTGGGGTGGGGTGGGGTGGGTGGGTGGGGGGGGGGGGGGGCGGTGACACTCCTGGTGAGGAGGGGGAGAGAGGGTGATTCAGCCTCTCACCACCCCCACCCCACCCAACATCTGCCCCACCCCGTCCTCCACCCTCAGGCGCTAAATGCCCCGGCCCAGGGGGGTAACAAGGGAAAGCTGATAATGCCCCTCATTTCCCCACTAACTCCTGCTTCATTCCGAATCCTTAATATTTACCCCTTGGGTGGTGGGGTGGGGTGGGGGGGGTGGGGTGGTGGGGGTTGGTGGGTGTTGGTGGGGGTGAGGGGGGGGGGGTGGGGAGGGGGTTTGGTTGGGGTGAGGGTGGGAAACAGCCTACCCGCCCCCTCCTCTTTGTTAAATCGATCCCGGCGGAGAGTGGGGAGGGGCCCCCCGCTTCACAGCTCGGAGCCCCCGCTTAGCCTCAGTGCCAGTGGGCGGGGCATGCCGGCCCCTCCCCCACTCCGCCCCACCGCCCCTCCTGACCACAATCAAGTAAACCCCACTTGCCGGCCCACCACCACCCCCCCCCCCCCCCCCACCCACCACCCCCCCCCCCCCCCCCCCCCCCCCCCCCCCCCCCCCCGCCCCACCCCACTCACCACCAACCCCAACCCCCTCCAACTCAAAAGAAAAGTGCCAAGACGACCGACAGTTGCGATGAGCGATGCCTGCCACAGTCGAATAGCTCGGCCCGGAACGCAACATCCCCCTCCCCACCACCCTCCCCCCCCCCCACCCCGCAAACCCGCACTGCCACCATCCACGAAATCGTTCCACAGCCATCCAGAGGGAGGGCTAGAGGCAGCGACTGGCACGCAGGTTTGGGGAGGGGTGAGGAGTGGGCATGTTGCCACAGAGTGAAACTGCCAAGAATTGGCACCGGAGAAAGATTCTTGATTGTGAACCCGGTTAATTTTACTGTAAATAAATTTTTAGCCCAAGTTGTACAGCCGCCGGTCCAGCTCTAGTCTCACTTGGCGTACCCCATCGCTTCCCTGAACTGCCTGATTGACCTGACGGTTCAACTACTGACGCTTTTCGGGGGGGAGCTCGGGGTGGGGGCGTTGTTAACTTGGTGCAGCATCAGAGGGACATCTTCCGTCACTGTTCGCTGTTCCCTCAGGAGTTGAGGGCACAGACTGTGTGTGTTAAAGCAGGCAGAGCCAGGGAGCTTGTGTGTTCGACACACCGCACCAGACACACGCGAGCAAAAAATCCAGGCGGACACACCCATTGCCAGTACTGAGGGGGTGCTGCACTGTCGGAGGGTCAGTACTGAGGGAGTGCCGCACTGTCGGAGGGTCAGTACTGAGGGAGTGCTGCACTGTCAGAGGGTCAGTACTGAAGGAGTGCTGCACTGTCAGAGGGTCAGTACTGAGGGAGTGCTGCACTGTCAGAGGGTCAGTACTGAGGGAGTGCTGCACTGCCGGAGGGTCAGTACTGAGGGGGTGCTGCACTGTCAGAGGGTCAGAACTGAGGGAGCGCTGCATTGTCGGAGGGTCAGTACTGAGGGAGTGCCGCACTGTCAGAGGGTCAGTACTGATGAAGTGCTGAACTGTCGGAGGGTCAGTACTGAGGGAGCGCTGCACTGTCGGAGGGTCAGTACTGAGGGAGTGTCGCACTGCCGGAGCGTCAGTGCTGAGGGGGTGTCGCACTGTCAGAGGGTCAGAACTGAGGGAGCGCTGCACTGTCGGAGGGTAAGTGCTGAGGGAGTGCTGCACTGTTGGAGGATCAGTACTGAGGGGGTGTTGCACTGTCGGAGGGTCAGTGCTGAGGGGGTGTCGCACTTTCGGAGGGGTCAGTGAAGAGGGAGTGCTGCACTGTCAGAGGGTCAGTACTGAGGGAGTGCTGCACTGTCAGAGGGTCAGTACTGAGGGAGTGCTGCACTGTCGGAGGGTCAGTACTGAGGGAGTGTCGCACTGTCGGAGGGTCAGTGCTGAGGGAGTGCTGCACTGTCGGAGGGTCAGTAATGAGGGAGTGCTGCACTGTTGGAGTGTCAGTGTGCTGCAATGTCAGAGGGTCAGAACTGAGGGACCGCTGCACTGTCGGAGGGTCAGTGCTGAGGGAGTGCTGCACTGTCGGAGGGTCAGTACTGAGGGAGCGCTGCACTGTCGGAGGGTCAGTACTGAGGGAGTGCTGCACTGTCGGAGGGTCAGTGCTGAGGGAGTGCCACACTGTCAGAGGGTCAGTACTGAGGGAGTGCCGTACTGTCGGAGGGTCAGTACTGAGGGAGTGCCGCACTGTCAGAGGGTCAGTGCTGAGGGAGCACTGCATTGTCGGAGGGTCAGTACTGAAGGAGTGCTGCACTGTCAGAGGATCAGTACTGAGTGAGTGCCGCACTGTTGGAGTGTCAGTGGTGAGGGAGTGCTGCACTGTTGGAGGGTCAGAACTAAGTGAGCACTGCACTGTCGGAGGGTCAGTGCTGAGGGAGCATCGCACTGTCAGAGGATCAGTACTGAGGGAGAACCGCACTGTCGGAGGTGCCGCCTTTCACATGAAAGAGCAGTGTGCACTCGCAGGTGGATGTAAAAGCACAGCTGCTCTTTGGAAGAGGAGGCTGGCGGTGAGCTGCGCCGGTGGGGGTGGGCAGCAGGGATTCAGGGGCTGAAGGCGGTCAGTGTGTTGAGGGTGGATGAGGAATTCTCTCCGGGGAACAAAATGTATACATGAAACAACATCACTAAAGAAAAGACGTCGATCTGGCTGTTGCTGGTTCTGGGATCTTACTGTGCACCAGATTGGCTGCCTCCTGTGTAAGAAGAGCAACTGCAGTTCCAAAAACTATTGGTTCGTCTCAACATGCTTTCAGACACACAGCAAGACATCTAAAATGGTTTAAATTAAAAACCTGTTCTGTTCTGTTCTGATGTAGTGAGACTGATAACCTGCAGAGGGACTACCTGCATCAAAAATGCACATCGAAAGTCCACTTTGCATTTAGATAGCGACCTTACCCGTTTCAATGCATCATTGAACAAAATTTGATCCTGAGAAACAGAAGGAGATCTGAGTAAAGGAGCTGAATCAAAAGTGTTGGTTTTAAGGAGCGTCTTAAAGGAGAGAGAGAGAGAGAGGCGGAAAGGTTTAGGGAGGGAATTCCAGAGCTAAGGGCCCCCAGGCAGCTGAAGGCCCGGCCGCCAATGGTGGAGCGATGGGAGATCAGGGGATGTGAAAGAGGCCGGAATTGGAAGAGCGCACAGATCTCAGTGGGGTGTAGGGGCTGGAGGTGTTTACAGAGATAGGGAGGGTTATAGGGGCTGGAGGGGGTTACAGAGATAGGGAGGGGTGTAGGGGCTGGAGGAAGTTACAGAGATAGGGAGGGGTGTAGGGGCTGGAGGAGGTTACAGAGATAGAGAGGGGTGTAGGGGCTGGAGGAGGTTACAGAGATAGGGAGGGGTTTAGGGGCTGGAGGAGGTTACAGAGATAGGGAGGGGTGTAGGGGCTGGAGGAGGTTACAGAGTTAGGGAGGGGTGTAGGGCTGGAGGAGGTTACAGAGATAGGGAGGGGTGTAGGGGCTGGAGGAGGTGACAGAGATAGGGAGGGGTGTAGGGGCTGGAGGAGGTGACAGAGATAGGGAGGGGTGTAGGGGCTGGAGGAGGTTACAGAGATAGGGAGGGATGTAGGGGCTGGAGCAGGTTACAGAGATAGGGAGGGGTGTAGGGGCTGGAGGAGGTTACAGAGATAGGGAGGGGTGTAGGGGCTGGAGGAGGTTACAGAGATAGGGAGGGGTGTAGGGGCTGGAGGAGGTTACAGAGATAGGGAGGGGTGTAGGGGCTGGAGGAAGTTACAGAGATAGGGAGGGGTGTAGGGGCTGGAGGAGGTTACAGAGATAGGGAGGGGTGTAGGGGCTGGAGGAAGTTACAGAGATAGGGAGGGGTGTAGGGACTGGAGGAGGTTACAGAGATAGGGAGGGGTGTAGGGGCTGGAGGAGGTTACAGATATAGGGAGGGTTGTAGGGGCTGGAGGAGGTTACAGGGATAGGGAGGGGTGTAGGGGCTGGAGGAGGTTACAGAGTTAGGGAGGGGTGTAGGGCTGGAGGAGGTTACAGAGATAGGGAGGGGTGTAGGGGCTGGAGGAGGTGACAGAGATAGGGAGGGGTGTAGGGGCTGGAGGAGGTGACAGAGATAGGGAGGGGTGTAGGGGCTGGAGGAGGTTACAGAGATAGGGAGGGATGTAGGGGCTGGAGCAGGTTACAGAGATAGGGAGGGGTGTAGGGGCTGGAGGAGGATACAGAGATAGGGAGGGGTGTAGGGGCTGGAGGAGGTTACAGAGATAGGGAGGGGTGTAGGGGCTGGAGGAGGTTACAGAGATGGGAAGGGTTGTAGGGGCTGGAGGAGGTTACAGAGATAGGGACGGTTGTAGGGGCTGGAGGAGGTTACAGAGATAGGGAGGGGTGTAGGTGCTGGAGGAGGTTACAGAGATGGGGAGGGTTGTAGGGGCTAGAGAAGGTTACAGAGATAGGGAGGGGTGTAGGGGCTGGAGGAGGTTACAGAGATAGGGAGAGTTGTAGGGGCTGGAGGAAGTTACAGAGATAGGGAGAGGTGTAGGGGCTGGAGGAGGTTACAGAGATGGGGAGGGGTGTAGGGGCTGGAGGAGGTTACAGAGATTAGGAGGGTTGTAGGGGCTGGAGGAAGTTACAGAGATAGGGAGAGGTGTAGGGGCTGGAGGAGGTTACAGAGATGGGGAGGGGTGTAGGGGCTGGGGGAGGTTACAGAGATAGGGAAGATAGTAGTGGCTGGAGAAGGTTACAGAGATAGGGAGGTGTGTAGAGGCTGGAGGAGGTTACAGAGATAGGGAATGGTGGAGGGGCTGGAGGAGGTTACAGAGATGGGGAGGGGTGTAGGAGCTGGAGGAGGTTACAGAGATACGGAAGGTTGTAGGGGTTGGAGGAGGTTACAGAGATACGGAAGGTTGTAGGGGCTGGAGGAGGTTACAGAGATAGGGAGGGGTGTAGGGGCTGGAGGAGGTTACAAAGATGGGGAGGGTTGTAGGGGCTAGAGGAGGTTACAGAGATTGGGAGGGGTTTAGGGGCTGGAGGAGGTTACAGAGATGGGGAAGGGTGTAGGGGCTGGGGAGGTTACAGAGATAGGGAGGGGTGAAGGGGCTGGAGGAGTTTACAGAGATAGGGAGGGTTGTAGGGGCTGGAGGAGTTTACAGAGATGGGGAACGGTGGAGGGGCTGGAGGAGGTGACAGAGATGGGGAGGGGTGCAGGGGCTGGAGGAAGTTACAGAGATAGGGAGGGTCATAGGTGCTGGAGGAGGTTACAGAGATAGGAAGGGTTGTAGGGGCTGGAGGAGGTTACAGAGATAAGGAGGGTTGTAGGGGCTGGAGGAGGTTACAGAGATAGGGAGGGTGGTAGGGGCTGGAGGAGGTTATAGAGATAAATGGGTTATAGGGGCTGGAGGAGGTTACAGAGATCGGGAGGGGTGTAGGGGCTGGAGGAGGTTACAGAGATGGGGAGGGGTGAAGGGGCTGGAGGAGGTTACAGAGATGGGGAGGGTTGTAGGGGCTAGAGGAGGTTATAGAGATAGGGAGGTTTGTAGGGGCTGGAGGAGGTTACAGAGATCAGGAGGGGTGTAGAGGCTGGAGGAGGTTACAGAGTTAGGGAGGGGTGAAGGGACTGGAGGAGGTTACAGAGATGGGGAAGGGTGTAGGGGCTGCGGGAGGTTACAGAAATAGGGAGGGGAGAAGGGGCTGGAGGAGGTTACAGAGATAGGGAGGGTTGTAGGGGCTAGACGTGGTTACAGAGATAGGGAGGTTTGTAGGGGCTGTAGGAGGTAACAGAGATAGGGAGGGTTGTAGGGGCTGGAGGAGGTTACAGAGTTAGGGCGGTTTGTAGGGGCTGGAGGAGGTTACAGAGATCGGGAGGGGTGTAGTGGCTGGAGGAGGTTACAGAGATAGGGACTGTTGTAGGGGCTGGAGAATGTTACCGAGATAGGGAGGGTTTTAGGGGCTGGAGGAGGTTACAGAGAAAGGGAGGGTTGTAGGGGCTGGAGGAGTTTACAGAGATAGGGAGGGTTGTAGGGGGCAGGAGGAGGTTACAGAGATAGTGACGGATGTAGGGGCTGGAGGAGGTTACTGAGATAGGGAGGGTTGTAGGGGCTGGAGGAGGTAACAGAGATAGGGAGGGTTGTAGGGGCTGGAGGAGGTTACAGAGTTAGGGCGGTTTGTAGGGGCTGGAGGAGGTTACAGAGATAGGGAGGGGTATAGGGTCTGGAGGAGTTTACAGAGATAGGGAGGGTTGTAGGGGCTGGAGGAGGTTACAGAGATAGGGAGGGGTGTAGGGGCTTGAGGAGGTTACAGAAAAAGGGAGGGTTGTAGGGGCTGGACGAGGTTAAAGAGATAGGGAGGTTTGTAGGGGCTGGAGGTGGTTACAGTGATAGGGAGGGATGTTGGGGCTGGAGGAGCTTACAGAGATAGGGAGGGTTGTATAGGCTGGAGCAGGTTACAGAGATAGGGAGGGGTGTAGGGGCTGTGGGATGTTACAGAGATGGGGAAGTTTGTACAGGCTGGAGGAGGTTACCGAGATAGGGACGGGTGTAGTGGCTGGGGGAGGTTACAGCGATTGGGAGGCTTGTAGGGGCTGGAGGAGGTTACAGAGATAGGGAGGGTTGTAGGGGCTGGAGGTCGTTACAGATATAGGGAGGCTTGTAGGGGCTGGAGGAGGTTACAGAGATAGGGTGGGGTGTAGGGGCTGGAGGAGGTTACAGAGATAGGGAGGTTTGTAGGGGCTGGAGGAGGTTACAGAGATAGGGAGGGGTGTAGGGGCTGGAGGAGGTTACAGAGATAGGGAGGGTTGTAGGGGCAGGAGGAGGTTACAGAGATAGGGAGGGTTGTAGGGGCTGGAGGAGGTTACAGAGATAGGGAGGGGTGTAGGGACTGGAGGTCGTTACAGAGATAGGGAGGGTTGTAGGGGCTGGAGGAGGTTACAGAGATAGGGTGGGGTGTAGGGGCTGGAGGAGGTTACAGAGATAGGGTGGGGTGTAGGGGCTGGAGGAGGTTACAGAGATAGGGAGGTTTGTAGGGGCTGGAGGAGGTTACAGAGATAGGGAGGGGTGTAGGGGCTGGAGGAGGTTACAGAGATAGGGAGGGTTGTAGGGGCAGGAGGAGGTTACAGAGATAGGGAGGGTTGTAGGGGCTGGAGGAGGTTACAGAGTTAGGGAGGGTTGTAAGGGCTGGTGGAAGTTACAGAGATCGGGAGTGTTGTAGGGGCTGGAGGAGGTTACAGAGATAGGGAGGATTGTAGAGGCTAGAGGAGGTTACAGAGATCGGGAGGGTTGTAGTGGCTGGAGGAGGTTACAGAGATTAGGAGGGCTGTAGTGGCTGGAGGGGGTTACAGAGATAGGGAGCTTGAAGGGGCTGGGGGAGGTTACAGAGATAGGGAGGTTAGTAGGAGCTGGAGGAAGTTACAGAGATAAGGAGGGTTGTAGGGGCTGGAGGAGGTTACAGAGATAGGGAGGGTTGTAGGGGCTGGAGGTGGTTACAGAGATAGGGATGGTTGTTGTAGGGGCTGGAGGAGGTTACAGAGATAGGGAGGATTGTAGAGGCTAGAGGAGGTTACAGAGATCGGGAATGGTGGAGGGGCTGGAGGAGGTTACAGAGATGGGGAGGGGTGTAGGGGCTGGAGGAGGTTACAGAGATAGGAAGGGTTGTAGGGGTTGGAGGAGGTTACAGAGATACGGAAGGTTGTAGGGGCTGGAGGAGGTTACAGAGATAGGGAGGGTTGTAGGGGCTGGAGGAGGTTACAGAGATCGGGAGCGGTGTAGGGGCTGGGGGAGGTTACAGAGATCGGGAGCGGTGTAGGGGCTGGAGGAGGTTACAGAGATGGGGAGGGTTTTAGGGGCTAGAGGAATTTATAGAGATAGGGATGGTTGTAGGGGCTGGAGGAGGTTACAGAGATAGGGAGGGGTGTAGGGGCTGGAGGATGTTACAGAGATGGGAAGGGTTGTAGGGGCTAGAGGAGGTTATGGAGATAGGGAGGGTTGTAGGGGCTGGAGGAGGTTACAGAGATCGGGAGCGGTGTAGGGGCTGGGGGGAGGTTACAGAGATGGGGAGGGCTGTAGGGGCTGGGGGAGGTTACAGAGATCGGGAGGGGTGTAGGGGCTGGAGGAGGTTACAGAGATGGGGAGGGTTTTAGGGGCTAGAGGAATTTATAGAGATAGGGATGGTTGTAGGGGCTGGAGGAGGTTACAGAGATAGGGAGGGTTGTAGGGGCTGGAGGTCGTTACAGATATAGGGAGTCTTGTAGGGGCTGGAGGAGGTTACAGAGATAGGGTGGGGTGTAGGGGCTGGAGGAGGTTACAGAGATAGGGAGGTTTGTAGGGGCTGGAGGAGGTTACAGAGATAGGGAGGGGTGTAGGGGCTGGAGGAGGTTACAGAGATAGGGAGGGTTGTAGGGGCAGGAGGAGGTTACAGAGATAGGGAGGGTTGTAGGGGCTGGAGGAGGTTACAGAGATAGGGAGGGGTGTAGGGACTGGAGGTCGTTACAGAGATAGGGAGGGTTGTAGGGGCTGGAGGAGGTTACAGAGATAGGGTGGGGTGTAGGGGCTGGAGGAGGTTACAGAGATAGGGTGGGGTGTAGGGGCTGGAGGAGGTTACAGAGATAGGGAGGTTTGTAGGGGCTGGAGGAGGTTACAGAGATAGGGAGGGGTGTAGGGGCTGGAGGAGGTTACAGAGATAGGGAGGGTTGTAGGGGCAGGAGGAGGTTACAGAGATAGGGAAGTTTGTAGGGGCTGGAGGAGGTTACAGAGATAGGGAGGGTTGTAGGGACTGGAGGTCGTTACAGAGATAGGGAGGCTTGTAGGGGCTGGAGGAGGTTACAGAGATAGGGAGGGTTGTAGGGGCTGGAGGAGGTTACAGAGATAGGGAGGCTTGTAGGGGCTGGAGGAGGTTACAGAGATAGGGAGGTGTTTAGGGGCTGGAGGAGGTTACAGAGATAGGGAGGTTTGTAGGAGCTGGAGGGGGTTACAGAGATAGGGAGGGGTGGGCGGGTGAGCGAGGCTCTGATTTGAACAGAATGACATTAAAGTCTTGGGTGTTGCTGGACCTGGAACTGAGGTCTGTCGGTGAGGCTGCTGGGGGTGTCTGACAACCCCGAATGAGCAAATCGCCGATGGGCAAAGGTCGTCGCTGGTCGGAGATCTCTCCCTGCTGCCCCCTGCATCATTCCTGTTCGGATCCCGGATCGGCTCAGCCCCTGCTGCTCAGCCCGGAATCCGATTGAAGGGAACCAGCGGCAGGACTGTGCGGCTGCTCCCTGATTCTCCCAACCCTCTCTTATCCACTGGCAGGGAGTGACGTCTGCGTGGGTGTCTCTTTTGCAATCAAACCCGGTTCATTGAAATGAAATCTTATTTCCTAATCGTAGGACCTTTTTGAAATTTTTGTTTTAAAAAAAATGAGTCAGCAAATCGCGAGCAATTTGTCTCAACATGCTCAGAGACGAGTCGCCTGTCGGTGCCTGGTTATCAGGAATCAAAGCAGGGACGAGTTAGTGCGGGATTTGGAGAATGAAAGGTTATTATAGGGTCTCACGTTCCACCTCTGGCTGACTAACTTGCCGTTCAGACAACGGTAACTTGCATTTATGTAGCCTCTTCCACTTGGTGCTTGTCGGGAGTGTTATCAGACCCCCCCAGGTCGTGTAAGGAGATACGAGGGACACAACCAAAAACTCAAAAGTCACAGATGTCGGTTTTAAGCAGCGCCTCAAAGCAGGGAGAGAGGCGGAGAGGGTTAGGGAGGGAATTCCACAGTTTGGGGCCCTCCAGGCAGCCGAAGGCCCGGCCACCCAGTTGAAATCGAGGAGGTGGGCCAGGGACCAGGCCTCGGGTGTCCCTGTACCCTAAGTCGCAGCAAGTCCTGTTGGCCCATCATCCTGCCTCCCGCCTCTCTCTCCCCACCCCCCCCGCCCCCCTCCCAACACTCGCTGACCTGCACGGGCTCCTGGTCCGGCAATGCTACCATTTTCAAATTCTTATTCCCTGTTCTCAAACCCCTCCCCCCTTGCCTTCACCCCCCCACCAAACCCCCGCTATCTGTAACCTCCTCCAGCCCCTACAACCCTCCCTATCTCTGTAACCTCCTCCAGCCCCTAAAACCCTCCCTATCTCTGTAACCTCCTCCAGCCCCTACACCCCTCCCTATCTCTGTAACCTCCTCCAGCCCCTACACCCCTCCCTATCTCTGTAACCTCCTCCAGCCCCTATACCCCTCCCTATCTCTGTAACCTCCTCCAGCCCCTACACCCCTCCCTATCTCTGTAACCTCCTCCAACTCCTAAAACCCTCCCTATCTCTGTAACCTCCTCCAGCCCCTACACCCCTCCCTATCTCTGTAACCTCCTCCAGCTCCTACACCCCTCCCTATCTCTGTAACCTCCTCCAACTCCTACAACCCTCCCTATCTCTGTAACCTCCTCCAGCCCCTGCACCCCTCCCTATCTCTGTAACCTCCTCCAGCCCCTACACCCCTCCCTATCTCTGTAACCTCCTCCAGCCCCTACACCCCTCCCTATCTCTGTAACCTCCTCCAACCCCTACAACTCTCCATCTCTGTAACCTCCTCCAGCCCCTACAACCCTCCCTATCTCTGTAACCTCCTCCAGCTCCTACACCCCTCCCAATCTCTGTAACCTCCTCCAACTCCTACAACCCTCCCTATCTCTGTAACCTCCTCCAGCCCCTGCACCCCTCCCTATCTCTGTAACCTCCTCCAGCCCCTACAACCCTCCCTATCTCTGTAACCTCCTCCAGCCCCTACAACCCTCCCTATCTCTGTAACCTCCTCCAACCCCTACAACTCTCCATCTCTGTAACCTCCTCCAGCCCCTACAACCCTCCATCTCTGTAACCTCTTCCAGCCCCTACAACCCTCCCTATCTCTGTAACCTCCTCCAACCCCTACAACTCTCCATCTCTGTAACCTCCTCCAGCCCCTACAACCCTCCATCTCTGTAACCTCCTCCAGCCCCTACAACCCTCCCTATCTCTGTAACCTCCTCCAGCTCCTACACCCCTCCCAATCTCTGTAACCTCTTCCAGCCCCTACAACCCTCCCTATCTCTGTAACCTCTTCCAGCCCCTACAACCCTCCCTATCTCTGTAACCTCCTCCAACCCCTACAACCCTCTGAGATCTCTCCGCTCCTGCAATTCCGGCCTCTTGCCCATCATCGCCCTCCACCTTCCACAACAACCCAGCACTCATCCCAGGACTTTAATTGTTCAGTTGTTCACCATACAAGTGCCAGGCAATGAGCATCTCCAACAAGAGGGAAACTAACCATCGCTGCTTTGACATTCAATGGCATTACCATCACTGAATCCCCCACTATCAACACCCTTGGGGTTACCATTGACCAGAAACTGAACTGGACCAGCCGTATAAATACTGTGGCTACAGGAGCAGGTCAGAGGCTGGGAATCCTGCAGTGAGTAACTTACCTCCTGACTCCCCAAAGCCTGTCCACCATCTACAAGGCACAAGTCAGGAGTGTGATGGAATACTCCCCACTTGCCTGGGTGAGTGCAGCTCCCACAACACTCAAGAAGCTCGACACCATCCAGGACAAAGCAGCCCGCATGATTGGCACCCCATCCACCACCTTCAACATTCACTCCCTGCACCACCGACGCACAGTAGCAGCAGTGTGTGTACCATCTACAAGATGCACTGCAGCAACTCACCAAGGCTCCTTCAACAGCACCTTCCAGACCCATGACCTGCATCATCTAGAAGGACAAGGGCAGCAGACACATGGGAACACCACCACCTGCAAGTTCCCCTCCAAGTCACTCACCATCCTGACTTGGAAATATATCGGCCGTTCCTTCACTGTCGCTGGGTCACAATCCTGGAACTCCCTCCCTAACAGCACGGTGGGTGTACCTACACCACAGGGACTGCAGCGGCTCAAGAAGGCAGCTCACCCCCACCTTCTCAAGGGGGCAATTAGGGATGGGCAATAAATGCTGGGCCTATGCAGCGGCACCCACATCCCATGAATGAATAAAAAATAAATTGGCAGCCGTGTGTTCAGCTGCCTGGAGCCCTCAGCCCCGGAGTCCCCTCCTTAAACCTCTCCGCCCCTCTCCTTTAAAACGGTCCTTAAAACAGACCTCTCTGGCCGAGACTTCGGGTTACCTGTCCCTAATATCTCCCACTATGTCTTGGGGTCAAATACTGTCTGATATCTTGGGGGTGATTTAAGGAGGGAAATGGGATCTCAGCCTGAGACACGTACTCGAGGCTGTGGAGCTCAGCAATTTCTGAGTCAGAGAGCGGAGGTGCTGCACAGGGGCTGGCAGAGCCAGAGGAACATGTGCCAAGTCCAGGACAGGAGGATGACTCATCGTGCATGTGTGTATGTGTGTTTGTGTTTGTATTTGTGATGTGTGTGTGTGTGTGTTTGTCTGTGTTTGTGTGTGTTCGTCTGTGTGTCCGTATGTTTGTGTGTGTGTTTGTCTGTGTTTGTGTGTTTGTCTGTGTTTGTGTGTGTGTTTGTCTGTGTGTGTGCATCTGTGTGTGTGTTTGTCTGTGTTTGTGTGTGTGCATCTGTGTGTGTATATCTGTGTGTGTATGTGTGTGTGTGTCTGTCCGTGTGTGTGTTTGTCTGTGTGTGCATCTGTGTGTGTGTGTCTGTCCGTGTGTGTGTATATCTGTGTGTGTATCTGTGTGTGTGTGTCTGTCCGTGTGTGTGTTAGTCTGTGTGTGTGCGTGCATCTGTGTGTGTGTGTATCTGTCCATGTGTGTGCATCTGTGTGTATATATCTGTGTGTGTATCTGTGTGTGTGTGTCTGTCTGTGTGTGTTTGTCTGTGTGTATGTGTGTGTGTGTGTGTGTGTGCGCATCTGTGTGTGTGTGTGTGTGTGTTTGTCTGTGTGCATGTGTGTGTGTATGTATATGTTTGTGTGTGTGTGTTTGTGTGTGCTCTGTATGTGTGTGTCTATGTGTGCATCTGTGTGTGTTTGTCTGTGTGTGTGTGTGCTGTGTGTGTGTCTGTCTGTCCGTGTGTGTGTTTGTCTGTGTGCATGTGTGTGTGCATGTATATGTTTGTGTGTGTATGTGTGTGCTCAGTGTGTGTGTGTGTCTATGTGTGCATCTGTGTGTGTGTTTGTGTGTGTGCTGTGTGCGTCTGTCTGTCTGTGTGAGTATTTGTCTGTGTGTGTGTGTGTGTGTGTGTGTGTTGTTTTTGTCTGTGTGAGTGTGCATCTGTGCGTGTGTCCGTGTGTGTTTGTGTGCATCTGTGTGTGTGTATATATCTGTGTGTATCTGTGTGTGTGTTTGTCTGTTTGTGTGTGTTTGTGTGTGTGTGTTTGTCTGTGGGTGGGTGTGTGTGTGTATCTGTGTGTGTGTCTGTGTGTGTGTGTCTGTGTGTGTGTGTGCATCTGTGTGTGTGTGTCTGTGTGTGTGTCTGTGTTTGTGTATGTGTGTCTGTGTGTGTGTGTGCATCTGTGTGTGTCTGTGTGTGTGTGTCTGTGTGTGTGTGTCTATGTGTGTGTGTGTGTGTGCATCTGTGTGTGTCTGTGTGTGTGTGTGTGTGTGTGTATGTTTGTCTGTGTGTGTGTGTGTGTGTGTATCTGTGTGTGTGTCTGTGTGTGTGTGTGTGTCTGTGTGTGTGTGTGCTACTGTGTGTGTGTGTCTGTGTGTGTGTCTGTGTGTGTCTGTGTTTGTGTATGTGTGTCTGTGTGTGTGTGTGCATCTGTGTGTGTCTGTGTGTGTGTGTCTGTGTGTGTGTGTCTATGTGTGTGTGTCTGTGTGCATCTGTGTGTGTCTGTGTGTGTGTCTGTGTGTGTGTATGTTTGTCTGTGTGTGTGTGTGTGTGTGTGCGTGTGTGTGTGTGTGTGCGTATGTGTTTGTCTGTGTGCCTCATCATTTTGGAATGAATGAAAAGACTGAGAGATTGCGAATTGCTGATGGAGGAACATTAAGCCAGGCTCAGAAACTGAAGCTGGCCGGAGATACCTGGCATTAAGAAACACAAACCCTTCCTTAAATGTGCACAGAGAAAAGGAAAAAAGAGGTGCTGTGGTGAGACAGTTTGGGAACTTGAAGAGGATATGGAGGGATTCCCTAGAGAAGGAAACTCCCACCAAATATGGGCAAGTGTGTCAGCAACTGAGGATATTACAACAGTTTGCGCTTTCGTGGAGTGAACTCAAACTAGAGAACCAACTGCAATAAATCAATTAGATAAAAACAGAGGGAGAGAAGAGAAAACTCGCAGCAGAACTTGTGGAGATTAATTAACCAGGTCTGGTTGGTTTATAGGAGGATATTTACTCCCCTTTGGCTGGATTTGAAGAGGGTTCCTATTCCACATGATATGACAGGAGTTTCTCCCTCCTCCCACCCTCGGGCTGGGGTGGGGTGTCCCACTTATGAGCTGTCAGCGGGAGGAGGCTGTGAGTCTCTGAGTCACCCCACACAGGGAATTGAAGTAAACCCTGACACATAGATAGACAGACAGAGAGAGAGAGCTCAGCCACACGGCCAGCATGTTCCCAGGCAGCTACAGAGGCGCAGGGCCCTACAGCAGCTCCCCGGTCCCCAGGCCTACACAGGTAAGGAGCTGGAGGCAGGTGTGAGGGGAGGAGGCAGCCGGCGGCTGTGTTGTGTTGGCTTGGGTTTCAGGGCCTGGTGGTGCCTGTAATGCAGCATCTGTGGGTCTGACATACCTTGTGTCTTGTGAGTTGTGATCCAGTCTGTGTGTGTGTGTGTGACCCGTGATCCAGTCTCTGTGTGTGTGTGTGTGTGTGACCCGTGATCCAGTCTCTGTGTGTGTGACCCATGATCTAGTCTCTGTGTGTGTGACCCGTGATCCAGTCTTTGTGTGTGTGACCCGTGATCCAGTCTCTGTGTGTGTGACCCGTGATCCAGTCTCTGTGTGTGTGACCCGTGATCTAGTCTCTGTGTGTGACCCGTGATCCAGTCTCTGTCTGTGTGACCCGTGATCTAGTCTGTGTATGTGAACTGTGATCCAGTCTGTGTGTGACCTGTGATCCAGTCTGTGTGTGACCTGTGATCTAGTCCCTGCGTGTGACCTCTGATCTAGTCTGTATATGTGAAATGTGATCCAGTCTGTGTGAAATGTGATCCAGTCTGTGTGTGTGTGACCTGTGATCTAGTCTGCGTATGTCCTGCGATCCAGTCTCCATGTGTGACCTGTGATCCAGTCTGTGTATGTGAACTGTGATCCAGTCTGTGTGTGACCTGTGATCCAGTCTGTGTGACCTGTGATCTAGTCTCCATGTATGACCTGTGGTCCAGTCTGTGTGTGACCTGTGATCTAGTCCCTGTGTGTGACCTGTGATCTAGTCTGTGTATGTGACCTGTGATCCAGTCTGTGTGTGATTGGGGATCCAGTCTGTGTGTGACCTGTGACCCAGTCTGTGTGTTTGATTGGGGATACAGTCTGTGTGTGACCTGTGATCCAGTCTGTGTGTGTGATTGGGGATACAGTCTGTGTGTGACTTGTGATCCAGTTTGTGTGTGATTGGGGATACAGTCTGTGGGTGACCTGTGATCCAGTCTGTGTGTGTGATTGGGGATACAGTCTGTGGGTGACCTGTGATCCAGTCTGTGTGTGTGATTGGGGATACAGTCTGTGGGTGACCTGTGATCCAGTCTGTGAGTGACCTGTGATCCAGTCTGTGTGTGACCTGTGATCTAGTCTGTGTATGTGAATTGTGATCCAGTCTCTGTGTGTGACCCGTGATCTAGTCCCCATGTGTGACCTGTGATCTAGTCCCCATGTGTGACCTGTGATCCACTCTGTGTGTGTGATTGGGGATACAGTCTGTGGGTGACCTGTGATCCAGTCTGTGTGTGACCTGTGATCCAGTCTGTGTGTGACCTGTGATCTAGTCTGTCTGTGACCTGTGACCCAGTCTGTGTGTTTGATTGGGGATACAGTCTGTGTGTGACCTGTTATCCAGTCTGTGTGTGTGATTGGGGATACAGTCTGTGTGTGACCTGTGATCCAGTTTGTGTGTGATTGGGGATACAGTCTGTGGGTGACCTGTGATCCAGTCTGTGTGTGTGATTGGGGATACAGTCTGTGGGTGACCTGTGATCCAGTCTGTGTGTGTGATTAGGGACACAGTCTGTGGGTGACCTGTGATCCAGTTTGTGTGTGATTGGGGATACAGTCTGTGGGTGACCTGTGATCCAGTCTGTGTGTGTGATTGGGGATACAGTTTGTGGGTGACCTGTGATCCAGTCTGTGTGTGTGACCTGTGATCCAGTCTGTGTGTGACCTGTGATCCAGTCTGTGTGTGTGACCTGTGATCCAGTCTGTGTGTGTGATTGGGGATACAGTCTGTGGGTGACCTGTGATCCAGTCTGTGTGTGTGATTGGGGATACAGTCTGTGGGTGACCTGTGATCCAGTTTGTGTGTGATTGGGGATACAGTCTGTGGGTGACCTGTGATCCAGTCTGTGTGTGACCTGTGATCCAGTCTGTGTGTGTGATTGGGGATACAGTCTGTGGGTGACCTGTGATCCAGTTTGTGTGTGTGACCTGTGATCCAGTTTGTGTGTGACCTGTGATCCAGTCTGTGTGTGATTGGGGATACAGTCTGTGGGTGACCTGTGATCCTGGCTCTATGTGATCTGTGATCCAGCCTGTGACCTGTGACCTAGTCAGCCTGTGACCTGTGACCCAGTTTCTGTGTGACCTGCATCTAGTCTGTGTGTGTGACCTGTGATCCAGTAT
>JANJGN010000037.1:8469265-8524265 GCA_026770705.1 Isurus oxyrinchus | reverse complement strand
GAGATGAAGAGAGAGGGAGAGAGAGAGGGAGAGAGAGAGGGAGGTAGAGAGATGAGGAGAGAGGGAGAGAGATGAGGAGAGAGGGAGGGAGGGGGAGAGAGAGAGGGAAGGAGAGAGAGGGAGAGCGAGGGGAGAGAGACGGAGGGAGGGAGATGAGGAGAGAGGGAGAGATAGGGGAGAGAGGGAGGGAGAGAGATGAGGAGAGAGGGAGAGAGAGAGGAGGGAGAGGGAGGGAGGGAGATGAGGAGAGAGGGAGAGAGAGGGAAGAGAGAGGGAGGGAGAGTGGGGAGACAGAGGAGGGAGAGAGAGGGAGGGAGATGAGGAGAGAGGGAGAGAGAGGGAAGAGAGAGGGAGGGAGAGTGGGGAGACAGAGGAGGGAGAGAGAAAGAGAGAGAGAGGGAAGGAGAGAGATGAGGAGAGAGAGGGAGAGAGAGGGGAGAGAGAGGGAGGGAGAGAATGAGGAGAGAGAGGGAGGGAGGGAGAGAGAGGGAGGGAGAGAGGGAGGTAGAGAGATGAGGAGAGAGGGAGAGAGATGAGGAGAGAGGGAGGGAGGGGGGAGAGAGAGAGGGAAGGAGAGAGAGGGAGAGCGAGGGGAGAGAGACGGAGGGAGGGAGATGAGGAGAGAGGGAGAGATAGGGGAGAGAGGGAGGGAGAGAGATGAGGAGAGAGGGAGAGAGAGAGGAGGGAGAGGGAGGGAGGGAGATGAGGAGAGAGGGAGAGAGAGGGAAGAGAGAGGGAGGGAGAGTGGGGAGACAGAGGAGGGAGAGAGAGGGAGGGAGATGAGGAGAGAGGGAGAGAGAGGGAAGAGAGAGGGAGGGAGAGTGGGGAGACAGAGGAGGGAGAGAGAAAGAGAGAGAGAGGGAAGGAGAGAGATGAGGAGAGAGAGGGAGAGAGAGGGGAGAGAGAGGGAGGGAGAGAATGAGGAGAGAGAGGGAGGGAGGGAGAGAGAGGGAGGGAGAGAGAGGGGAGGGAGAGAGAGGGAGGGAGGGGAGCGAGATGAAGAGAGGCTGGGAGGAGGCTGGTGGGAGATGTTTTGTTTGTGGTTTAAGTCTCAGTCAACTGTTAAAAGTGCTTTCACCTCCCCCCCTTCACCCTCGCTTTCTGTTCCAGAAGTACAGCATGCCCCCGTGTGGGATGGGCAGTGTGGTACCCTCACTCACCACCATCGCCAGCAGCCAGGAGCTCCAGTGGATGGTGCAGCCCACAGTCATCACCACCTCCACGTCGAACCTCTACCCAAGGACCTACCCTTACCCGCACCCTGGGGTGGGCCCTGCCCCGGGCACCTCGGGCACCTCGAGGGCCGGGGTCATCAGGGCGATGGTGCCCCCTCTCGGGGGGAGACGGCGCAGAGAGGAGGAGGTAGGGCCGCCTAAAACACAGTCATACGCCCGTATTTACAGTTTGCGCATCTGTTTATTTTCTCATTTATTGCCCATCCCTAATTGCCCCTTGAGAAGGTGGGGGGTGAGCCGCCTTCTTGAGCCGCTGCAGTCCCTGCGGTGTAGGTACACCCACAGTGCTGTTAGGGAGGGAGTTCCTGGATTTTGACCCAGTGACAGTGAAGGAACGGCCGATATATTTCCAAGTCAGGATGGTGAGTGGCTCGGAGGGGAACTTGCAGGTGGTGGTGTTCCCATGCGTCTGCTGCCCTTGTCCTTCTAGATGGTAGAGGTTGTGGGTTTGGAAGGTGCTGTCGAAGGAGCCTTGGTGAGTTGCTGCAGTACATCTTGTAGACGGTACACACACTGCTGCTACTGTGCGTCGGTGGTGGAGGGAGTGAATGTTTGTGGATGGGGTGCTGATCAAGCGGGGCTGCTTTGTCCTGGATGGTGTCGAGCTTCTTGAGTGTTGTGGGAGCTGCACTCATCCAGGTAAGTGGGGAGTATTCCATCACACTCCTGACCTGTGTCACACAGGGAAAATTTTAAAATTTGTGTCCTGCCCAGCCACAGAAGCAGTTGTGATATGAGGCTATCTTCTACAGAAAAAAGTTACCAAGATTAACTTAGACAGGGTAACGTTTATTGTCAACATTGTCCAGCAGAGAACTGTCATGTATGGAGCGAGAGAGAGAGCTCAGATTCGTAACCCTCACCTCACCGACTCCCTGTAAATACTGACTGACTCCCCGGGGACCCCTTGTAAATACTGACACACTCCCCGGGGACCCCTGTAAATACTGACACACTCCCCAGAGACCCCCTGTAAATATTAACACAGTCCCAGGGACTGACCCTAAATAGTGAACCAATCAATATGATAGCAGTTAAGCTAGAGTGAGATACGGACTGGAATCAAATTGAGGGGTTCGGGGTGGTTTATATATAGAATAACAGCTACCCAGGAGTGAGTTACAGACTGGAATCTAATCGAAGGGTTTGGTGGGGTTTATATATAGAATAACAGATACCCGGGAGTGAGTTACAGACTGGAATCTAATCAAGGGGCTTGGGGTGGTTTATATATAGAATAATAGATACCGGGGAGTGAGTTACAGACTGGAATCTAATCGAGGGGTTCAGGTGGTTTATATATAGAATAACAGATACCCGGGAGTGAGTTACAGACTGGAATCTAATCGAGGGGTTCGAGGTGTTTATATATAGACTAACAGATACCCGGGAGTGAGTTACAGACTGGAATCTAATCGAGGGGTTCAGGTGGTTTATATATAGAATAACAGATACCCGGGAGTGAGTTACAGACTGGAAGACTGGAATCTATTTCGAGGGGTTCGAGGTGGTTTATATATAGACTAACAGATACCCGGGAGTGAGTTACAGACTGGAATCTAATTGAGGGGCTCGGGGTGGTTTATATATAGAATAACAGATACCCGGGAGTGAGTTACAGAATGGAATCTAATCGAGGGGGTTCAGGTGGTTTATATATAGAATAACAGATACCCGGGAGTGAGTTACAGACTGGAACAGTTAAGTTTTTAGATGAATGTGGGACTTGATGGGGTAGTCAGTTTAATATAAAATCCCGTATGTTGATCACATAGTGTGTAACAGCAGAGTGGATGTTGGATGGGTGTTATTCTGGGCGGGTCAGAGAGGGATATGTGAGTCTAAGTTCAGAAAGAAACTGCTACTGAAATAACCTTTAAGTAGAATATCCAGCTTTGTAGCTGGCCACTGGGTATAGGCCAGCTCACTCCAGCCTTCTCCCACCCCCTCTCCATCTCCCCCCATCACCATATCCTTCTACTCCTTTCTCCCTCATGTGTTTATCCAGCTCCCCCCTTAAATGTATCGATACACTCACTTTGACCACCCCCTGTGGGAGCGAGTCCCACATTCTCCCCACTCTCTGGGTGAAGAAACTTCTCCTGAATTCCCGATTGGATTTATTAGTGACTGTCGCATATTGATGGCCCCTAGTTCTGATCTCCCCCATAAAAGGAAACATCTTCCCTACGTCGACCCTAAGGAAATCCCCAATCAGCTCACCCTCAGCCTTGTCCTTTCCAGAGAAAAGAGGCCCTGACCTGTCCAATCTTTCAGGATTATTATTATATATTATAGCCTCTATGCTTCTTGTTGGAACCATTCAGGCTGTGTTATAGTGACATTGCTCCTGTTTATATGCTGTATGCTGACACATAATCCTCCTGTGTGTGTGGTGTGTGTGTCAGTGTGTGTGCCTCCTTGTCTGTGTATGTGAGTGTGCCTGTGTAGCGGGTGTATCTGTGTGTGTGTCTATGTCTGTGTCCTGTGTATGTGAGTGTCTGTGTTGTATGTCTGTTTGTGACATATGTGCATCCATGGCTGTGTATATGAGTGTGCCTGTGTGGCTAGTGTATGTGTGTCTGTGTTTGTGTGTCTGTGTGTGTGTACATGAGTATCTGTCTGTGTGTGTCTGTGTTGTACGTGAGTGAATTGTGTGGGTGTGAGTGAGTGTGTGGGTGAGTGAGTGTGTGTGAGTTTGTGTGAGTGTGTGATTGAGTATACGTGTGTGTGAACAAGTGTGTGTGAGTGGTGTGTGTGTATGTTAGTGTATGTGAGTGCATGTGACGGAGTGTGTGTGTGTGTGAGTCTGTGTGAGGTGAGTGTGTGTGTGTGTGTGATTGAGTGAGTTGTGAGTGTGAATGAATGAGTGTGAGCGAGCGTGTGTGTGTGTGAGTGTGGGGTGTGAGGTGTGAGTGAGTGAGTGTGAGGGTGAGTGAATGAGTGTGTGTGTGTGTGCATGTGTGTGTAAGTTGAGTGGGAGTGTGGTGGTCTCTGAGTGTGACAGTGAATGTGTGTGTGTGATTGAGTTAGTGTGTATGTGAGTGAGTGTGAGTTAGTGTGAGTGAGTGAGTGTGAGAGTGAGTGTGAGCATGTGTGTGAGTGAGTGTGAGTGTCTGTGAGTGTGTGTGTCTGAGTGTGAGCGTGTGTGTGTGTGTGTGAGTGTGAGTGTCTGTGTGCGTGTATGTGTGAGCCTGTGTGCGTGTGTGTGTGTGTGTGTGAGAGTGTGTGAGTGTGAGAGTGTGTGTGTGATTGTGAGTGTGTGAGTGTGAGCGTGTGTGTGTCTATGAGGTGTGTGTGAGCGTGTGTGTGAGTGTGTGTGTGTGTGTGTGTATGTGAGTGTCTATGAGTGTGTGAGTGTGAGCGTGTGTGTGTGTGTGTGTGTGTGAGTGTATGTGTGTGTGTGAGGGTGAGCGTGTGTGTGTGTGTGTGAGAGTGTGTGTGTGAGGGTGTGCGTGTGTGTGTGTGTGAGTGTGAGTGTGAGTGAGTGAGTGTGAGTGTGTGTGTGTGTGTGTGTGAGTGTGTGAGGGTGAGCGTGTGTGTCTGTGTGTGTGAGAGTGTGAGTGTGTGAGAGTGAGTGCACGTGTGCAGCCCTCCTACACTGAACGACACTTTAAGGCAGTTCCATGTCGCAGTCTCAGCCCAGCGATAGCTTAAACCATGCGAGCTCAGTCCCGTCTCTGCAGTCCGTCTCTGCCAGCGTCTGAATCACAGCAGCAGCTGCACAGGCTCCATGAGAAACAGATGTTGCAACACATCTGTCACTGCTGTGAAGTAAACGGCCAGACATGTGCTGTGGTGAGAGTTGGGCACCTGGTTCACTCGTCTCCTGACAGAACCCTGGCCCTCCTCGTCCCCCCAATTAAACATTACACAGTGAAACGTGCTGTCCAAACTGCAGCCTGAGAGATCAAAACAGTTAAAAGCTACAAATCGGTTTAATGAGGCTTTCGTTCCTTGGAACTTAGGAGGTTAAGGAGAGATTTGATCAAAGTTTTCAAGGAATTGAAGGGAAGAGAGAGCGAGAAGCTTCTCCCGCTGATGGCGGAGTCTCGGATGAGGGGGCAGAGTCTAGAAATGAGACCCAGTCCTTTCAGGAGTGAGATTGGGAAACTCTTCCACACACAAAGGGTGGGGGACATTTGGAAACTCCCTCCTGCAATCGGCGATCGATGCCGGATTAATTATTTTAAATCTGAGAGCGATAGATTTCCGTTAACCGAAGGTGTTAAAGGACGTGGGGTAAAGGTGGGAACGTGGAGTTAGGTCCCAGATCAGCCATGAGCTCATTGGATGGCAGACAGAACAGGCCCGAGGGGCTGAATGGCCTCCTCCTGTTCCTGTGAGCACAGCGTGTTAGATAATGTGAGCGCACAGTGCTCTCTCCCTCCCTCTGTCACTTTGGAGTCGGAAGGTCGGGGGTTCGAGTCCCACTCCAGAGACTAGCAAGCGGGATCCAGGCTGACGTTCCGGTCACCTGGTGCCGCCTTGCCACAGGTGCCGGGCCTTTCCGACCAGGCAGTGAACCCGAGGCCCTCTCCCCCTCCCCTGCCCACCCCCCCACCCTTGGAGGAGGTACGAGATGGCGGCTTCACCGCACCGCGGCCCCCGAATAAGGGAGGGGCCGAGCGCCAGAGCCCCTTGTTTGGTGCCTTCCAAAATGGCCACCGCCCGCTTGGCCATCCTTAGGCCCCATCGTGAGGCCGATGCTCAGCCCCCTGATCCCGGGGGTGGGGGGTGGGGGACACTCGCAACTGTTGGCAGCCGGATCAGGAATGGCCTGACTCGTGGGAGTGGCCGGCGAATCCCATTTCCCCTCGGGCATGGGTGACCAGCTCTCGGGAATAAATGAAGGGGCACTCTAGCGTGGGGCGCGGGGAGGGAGGGGTGTTGCTGGTGGACCTGTGAAAGCGAGCGGGGCGGGGCGGAGGGGGAGAGGTTGGGGTGTGGCATGGTGATTCTAGAGGGGGACCAAACTCTGGAATTCCCTCCCTAGCCCCTTCCCTCTCTCTCTCACACACACACACTCTCTCTCTCTCCTCTCTCGCTTTCACACACTCTCTCTCTCTCTCTCTCTTTCACACACTCTCTCTCTCTCTCTCTCTCTCTTTCACCTTTTAAGATTCTTAGGTGCCTCCTAACTGCCAGTCCCTCTCCCCAAGATGCAAGGCAATGAGTCAATGCTCCCTCCATCGCAGGAAGTCCTCCAGCAACATCGTCCACAGAATGGAATGACTTCCTGCTGACTAACACGTCCCTTGCCAACTGTTTGCTCTTGGCCAAGACTGTGCTTACTCACAATAGTTCCTGCCTTACTAACTCTCAGTTGAACTGGCATTTCCAGCTCCCTTTCCCGCCTTCTCTCCCACTGCACCCCTCGCCTTGCCACTTTCCAGATCCCCTCAACCTCCGCTCTCCCGAAAGGGGGAGGGTGAGGGTTGGCACAACAGGCTAACACGTGGTGAGTACAGATTAACACGGAGCGGGGTGAGGAGTTGGTGAGCAGGGACTCGCTTTGCTTCAGGGCGTGAGGTGAGGTATCGTCAGCCCATGGCCACAATTTTAACAGAGACCTGGGGGTGTAAGTACATCTTTGAAGGCCGGGGCAAGTGCGTAAAAAAAAGCTAAAGGAATCCTTCATTTTATAAGTACAGGAACAAATACAAGTTTATGATTAATCATTGATTAGATAAGGGGTTGTGTCCAATTCTGGGCACCATACTTTAGGAAGGTTTTATTCGTTCATGGGATGTGGGCGTCACTGGCTGGGCCCAGCATTTATTGCGCATCCCTAATTGCCCCTTGAGAAGGTGGTGGTGAGCTGCCTTCTTGAGCCGCTGCAGTCCCTGTGGTGTAGGTACACCCACAGTGCTGTTAGGGAGGGAGTTCCGGGATTTGACCCAGTGACAGTGATGGAACGGGGCCGATATATTTCAAGTCAGGATGGTGAGTGGTTTGGAGGGGAACTTGCAGGCGGTGGTGTTCCCGTGTGTCTGCTGCCCTTGTCCTTCTAGATGGTAGAGGTTGTGGGTTTTGGAAGGTGCTGTCGAAGGAGCCTTGGAGAGTTGCTGCAGTGCATCTTGTAGATGGTACACACACTGCTGCCACTGTGCGTCGGTGGTTGAGGGGGTGATGTTTGTGGATGTGGTGCCAATCAAGCGGGGCTGCTTTGTCCTGGATGGTGTCGAGCTTCTTGAGTGTTGTGGAAGCTGCACTCATCCAGGCAAGTGGGGAGTATTCCATCACACTCCTGACTTGTATCTTGTAGATGGTGACAGGCTTTGGGGAGTCAGGAGGTGAGTTACTGGTCGCAGGATTCCCAGCCTCTGACTCTGCTCTTGTAGCCACAGTATTTATATGGCTGGTCCAGTTCGGTTCTGGTCAATGGTAACCCCCAGGATGTTGATAATGTGGGATTCAGCAATGGTAATGCCATTGAATGTGAAGGGGAGATGGTTAGATTCTCTCTTGTTGGAGATGGTCATTGCCTGGCACTTGTGTCAGGGCCTTGGAGAGGGTTCGGAGGAGATTTCCCAGAACGGTCCCAGGGATGAGAGACTTCAGTTAATGTGGAGAGACTGGAGAAGCTGGGATTGTTTTTCCTTCGAGCAGAGAAGGTTAAAGGGGGAGATTTAATCGAGGCGTTCAAAACCTGGAAGAGTTGGACAGAGTAAATAAGGAGGAACTGTTTCCAGTGTCAGGAGGGTCCGGTAACCAGAGGGACACAGATTGAAGAGAATCGGTAATAGAGCCAGAGGGGGAGATGAGGAGGAATGTTTATTTTTTACGCAGCGAGTTGCTGTGATCTGGAAGGCGCTGCCTGATAGGGCGGCGGAAGCAGATTCAATAGGGACTGTCAGAAGGGGGGAATTGGATAAATACTCGAAAAGGAGAAATTTCCAGGACTGTGGGGATAAAAGAGCAGGGGGGGGAGTTGCGTAGTGGGACTAAGCGGATCTTTTAAAGAGCCAGCACAAGCACTGTGGGCCGAATGGCTCCTCCCTGTGCTAATATCATTCCATAATCCTGTGATCTATTTCAATTGATACTGCAGCAGAGAAACAGGCCACTCTGCCCATCTGCTCCGTGTTGGTGTTTATTCTCCACACGAGCCTCCTCCTGCCCTCCTCTTCACCTCACCCCATCCCCCTATCCTTCTCATCCCTTTCCCCCCGTGTGTTTATCCAGCTTCCCCCTTAAACGTATCTACACTATTCACCTCGACCACTCCCTGTGGGAGCGAGTTCCACACTCTCCCCGCTCTCTGGGTAAAGACATTTCTCCTGAATTCCCGACGGGATTTATTAGTGACTGTCTTATATTGACAGCCCGAGTTCTGGTCTCCCCCCCACAACAAGTGGGAACATCTTCTCTACGTCGACCCTATTGAAACCCCCTCCATCATTTTAAATTCCTCTATCAGGTCACCCACCCCCACCTCACTCAGCCTTTCTTTTCTCGAGAAAAGAGCCCCAACCTGTTCAATCTTTCCCGACAGATTATAACCTCTCCAATCCGGTATCATCCTCAGAAACTTTATTCGCATTTGTGCCAGTGCCTCTGTTTCTTAGCATGCAGAATAGAATGGCTCAGTGCAGTCAATTTGTGCACAGCAAGATCCCACAAACAGCAATGTGATAATGATCCAGATCACCTGTTTTTAGTGACGTTGGGTGAGGGATAAATATCGGCCCCAGGACACCGGGGAGAACTCCCCCCGGCTCTTCTCCCAATAGTGGCCGTGGGATCTTTTACACCCACCCGAGAGGGCAGACGGGGCCTCGGTTTAATGTCTCATCCTGAAAGACGGCACCTCCGACAGTGCGGCGCTCCCTCAGAACTGACCGATCGACAGTGCGGCACTCCCTCAGCACCGACCCTCCGACAGTGCAGATCTCCCCCAGCACCGACCCGCCGACAGTGCGGCGCTCCCTCAGTACTGACCCTCCGACAGTGCGGCGTTCCTTCAGCACTGACTCTCCGACAGTGTGGCACTCCCTCGGTACTCACCCTCTGACAATGCAGCACTCCCTCAGTACTGACCCTCCGACAGTGTGGCACTCCCTCAGTGCTGACCCTCCAACAGTGCAGCACTCCCTCAGTACTGACCCTCCAACAGTGCAGCACTCCCTCAGTACTGACCCTCCGACAGTGCGGCGCTCCCTCAGTACTGACCCTCCGACAGTGCAGCACTCCCTCAGTACTGACCCTCTGAAAGTGCAGCAATCCCTCAGTACTGACCCTCCAACAGTGCAGCACTCCCTCAGTACTGACCTTCCGACAGTGCGGCGCTCCCTCAGTACTGTCCCTCCGACAGTGCAGCACTCCCTCAGTACTGACCCTCTGACAGTGCAGCACTCCCTCAGTACTGACCCTCTGACAGTGCAGCACTCCCTCAGTACTGACCCTCTGACAGTGCAGCACTCCCTCAGTACTGACCCTCCGACAGTGCGGTGCTCCCTCAGCACTGACCCTCTGACAGTGCAGCACTCCCTCAGTACTGACCCTGGGACAGTGCAGCCCTCCCTCAGTACTGACCCTCCGACAGTGCAGTGCTCTGTCAGCACTGACCCTGGGAGGGTTGGCCTGGATTATTGGGCTCTGGAGTAGGGGCCAGAACCAGCTGATTTTGAGGGTAGTGTGTGATCTGCCAAAGTGCAGCTGGCATCAGATTCTGAAGGGTGGATTGTACTTGGTTTCTCTTGAGTTTTAATGTGTTGCAAACTTTCCCAGGTGTCACCAGAGGAGGAGGAGAGGAAGAAACTGCGAAGGGAGAGAAACAAACTGGCGGCAGCAAAGTGTCGGAACAGGAGGAGAGAGCTGACCGAGAGATTGCAGGTGGTGAGTGCCAGGAACTCTCAGAGATAGAGAGAAATCCACAGCATCAGATGGAGCAAGGACACCCCCTGAGCACACTCAAACACCCGTACTGTACCTGTCCTGTACTGTACGACCGTACTGTACCTGTCCTGTACCTGTACTGTACGACCGTACTGTACCTGTCCTGGGAGTGTTTGATGGGGACAGTGTAGAGGGAGCTTCACTCTGTATCTAACCCCGTGCTGTACCTGCGCTGGGAGTGTTTGATGGGGACAGTGTAGAGGGAGCTTTACTCTGTAACTAACCCCGTGCCAGACCTGTCCTGGGAGTGTTTGATGGGGACAGTGTAGAGGGAGATTTACTCTGTATCTGACCCTGTGCTGTTTGATATCCCTGTGGATGAAACGATCGATTTGATTTTTCCCAAGGAAACGGACCAACTCGAGGACGTGAAGTCAGGCTTGCAGAAGGAAATCGCTGATCTGCAGAAGGAGAAGGAGAGATTAGAGCTCATCCTGGAGGCTCATCATCCCATTTGCAAAATTCCGGACGATTCCAGGGGCCCCTCGACTTCGGGAATGGTCAAAGGTCTCCCGGCGAGGCCTAAGGACCTGGTTGCTGAGACAGCCGGCTGCCTTTCCAGGCCCAAGCCACTGAAAGTCCCCATCAGGCCTATCCCCGAGATCAGTGTGAGCAAGGGGAGCCCTGAGCCCGAGGCCTTGCACACGCCCACCCTCCTGCGGACCCCCTCGGTCACCCCCTTCACTGCCAGCCTGGCCTTCACCTACCCCAGCCTGCCGGCCTACGACCCGGAACCTTCCGCCGGCCCCTCGGGCCAGGGCCTGGGCCTCTTTGCCCCCCCGGAGCCATGCGCCGCCGCCCATCGCCGTGGCAGCAGCAGCGGCGACCAATCGTCGGACTCGCTCAGCTCCCCGACCTTGGTGACCCTTTAGGCCGCGCGCCGGCGTGAGGCTATCGCCACCCCCCACCTCACCCGACCCCCATACCCCTCGGCACCATGGGGGGTGGGGGCAGAGTGCAGGGCGCGCCTTCACCGCTCCCCACCACCCCCCCTCCCCGTCACAGGTGAGCGGGAAGAGACTCAAGGGGCCGAATGGCCTCCTCCCCTTGCCCACTGAAGAGATTGACCCTGACTTCCCAAGGGGGGGGGGTGGAGTGGGGAGGGGGCGCTCCCCTCTTTGGAGGGGCTTGTGGGGCCAGGGGTCAAAGGGCACATGGGGTGGGTTGACCGCCTCACATGTGGCGGCCATTGGGGTCGCCAGGAAGGGACGGTCAATGGGTCAGCGGCAGAACATTTGGCAGCGGGCGAAGCTCAAACTGACTATCCTTGTGCCATGGCCAGAACGGGCAAGGGTGCCACTCCAGCCATTACCACAACCTCCGTCCCCCCCCCCCCCACCCCCCGACCCCACCCACCCGCCACCCCCGAGGGTTTATTAATTCCGCTGCCGTCCCATCGACTCCCTCGAGAATTCAGCCTGGGCCAAGCGAGAGTTCGAGCAGGACATGTGCCTGGCTGGGCGCTGGACCTCTGGCGATTGTTGAGGCCCCCTGCCCCGCTGGCCATCGCCGGGCATCCCTTGGCGACGACGCCACTCCTGCTGTCGCCCTTGTGACCAGAATCCAGGACCCGTTTCCGGGGAAGCTTCGCAACGGGTTATCAGGAACGAAAACCTCGCCCCCCCACCCCCCACCCCCGTCAACTTCACCGTCCTGGACGCTCGTTTTCCTCAATTCACTATTTATTTCCAAATGTATTTTTGTATAATTTATTTTTTACTCCAGGGGAGCGCATCGATTTCTGAAAGCACCAATCAGCAAAAAGGCTAAAAATTAAATCATTGCTCTCCCAGCTGAGGTTCTGGTGTATTTTTTTTAATGTCATTTTCTCGTTCTTCAACTCTCTCTCTCTCTCTCCCTCTCTCTCACTCGCGCACACTTGGCATTTCCCGTGTACTTCAAATCGTTTCAGACTGAGAGAGCAGCTCGGACGCCTGTCTAAGGCCTGCCCTTGACCGGGCCTCACGTTAAGAGCCTAAGAAATAGGGGTGGGATTAGCCTGCGCCGCTATTCAATAAGGTCACAGGGGATTTGATTGCAGCCTTAGCTGCACTTCCCTGCCTGTCCCCACACTACCCCCATGTTGAGCAAAGACCTGTCTAACTCACCCTTGACCATATCCTCAATGACCCAGCCTCCTCTGCTCTCGGGGGAAGAGAAATCCACAGACTCATGGCTCACTGAGAGGAAATTCCGCCTCACCTCCACCTCAACGGGAGAGCCCTTATCCTGAAACGACCCCAAGTTCTAGTCCCTCCCAGGAGGAGACATTTCCTCCCAGCACCCACCCTGTTGAGCCCCCCGACCCCTCAGGGTCTTACATGTTTCGATAAGATCACCTCTCGTTCTTCTAAACGCCAAAAGGGTACAGGGACGAACCTGCTCAACCTCTGCTCATAAGACAAACCCCTTCATCCCAGAGTTCGGCCCAGTGAACCTCCTCTGAACTGCCTCCAATGCAAGTATATCTCTCCTTAAATAAGACCCAAGCTGTACACTGTACTCCAGGTGTGGTCTTACCAGTGCCCTGTACAGTTGTAGCAAGACTTCCCTACTTTTATACTCCATCCCCCTGGCAGTAAAGGCCTATCATACAGTTCCTGCTCACGGCTCTCTCCATGACAAATGAACATTAGACCTTCACTCAGATTAGAAGGTGGCTTGAATTCTGCCACACCTCACACACAGACGCCAGTACCTGTCAGAGCGCTGCTCTCTGATCAATCAGCCTGTTCCGGAACTAACTGACGACAATGTGATTGCACTGATAGAGTTCCACCCTAACAAGACGAACTGGGATAGGTTAGTCTGTATCTAACCCCGTGCTGTACCTGCCCTGGGCGTGTTTGATGGGGACAGTGTAGAGGAAACTTTACTCTGTATCTAACCCCGTGCTGTACCTGCGCTGGGAGTGTTTGATGGGGACAGTGTAGAGGGAGCTTTACTCTGTATCTAACCCCGTGCTGTACCTGTCCTGGGAGTGTTTGATGCGGACAGTGTAGAGGGAGCTTTACTCTGTATCTAACCCCGTGCTGTACCTGCCCTGGGAGTGTTTGCTGGGGACAGTGTAGAGGGAGCTTTACTCTGTATCTAACCCCATGCTGTACCTGTCCTGGGAGTGTTTGATGGGCCAGTGTAGAGGGAGCTTTACTCTGTATCGAACCCCGTGCTGTACCTCTCCTGGGAGTGTTTGATGTGGACAGTGTAGAGGGAGCTTTACTCTGTATCTAATCACGTGCTGTACCTGTCCTGGGAGTGTTTGATGGGCCAGTGTAGAGGGAGCTTTACTCTGTATCTAACCCCATGCTGTACCTGTCCTGGGAGTGTTTGATGGGGACAGTGTAGAGGGAGCTTTACTCTGTATCTAACCCCGTGCTGTACCTGTCCTGGGAGTGTTTGATGGGAACAGTGTAGAGGGAGATTTACTCTGTATCTAACTCCGTGCTGTACCTGTCCTGGGAGTGTTTGATGGCGACAGTGTAGAGGGAGATTTACTCTGTATGTAACCCCGTGCTGTACCTGTCCTGGGAATGTTTGATGGGGATGGTGTAGAGGGAGATATACTCTGCATCTAACCCCGTGCTTTAACTGTCCTGGGAACGTTTGATGGGGATGGTGTAGAGGGAGATATACACTGCAGCTAACCCCGTGCTTTAACTGTCCTGGGAGTGTTTGTTGTTGACAGTGTAGACGGAGCTTTACTCTGTAGCTAACCCCATGCTGTACCTGTCCTGGAAGTGTTTGATGGGGATGGTGTATAGGGAGATTTACCCTGCATCTAACCTCATGCTGTACCAGTCATGGGAGTGTTTGATGGGAACAGTGTAGAGGGTGTTTTACTGTGTATCTAACCCCGTGCTGTACCTGCCCTGGGAGTGTTTGATGGGGACAGTGTAGAGGGAGCTTTACTCTGTATCTAACCCCGTGCTGTACCTGTCCTGGGAGTGTTTGATGCGGACAGTGTAGAGGGAGCTTTACTCTGTATCTAACCCCGTGCTGTACCTGCCCTGGGAGTGTTTGCTGGGGACAGTGTAGAGGGAGCTTTACTCTGTATCTAACCCCATGCTGTACCTGTCCTGGGAGTGTTTGATGGGCCAGTGTAGAGGGAGCTTTACTCTGTATCTAACCCCATGCTGTACCTGTCCTGGGAGTGTTTGATGTGGACAGTGTAGAGGGAGCTTTACTCTGTATCTAATCACGTGCTGTACCTGTCCTGAGAGTGTTTGACGGGCCAGTGTAGAGGGAGCTTTACTCTGTATCTAACCCCGTGCTGTAGCTGTCCTGGGAGTGTTTGATGGGGACAGTGTAGAGGGAGATTTACTCTGTATCTAACTCCGTGCTGTACCGGTCCTGGGAGTGTTTGATGGCGACAGTGTAGAGGGAGCTTTACTCTGTATCTAATCACGTGCTGTACCTGTCCTGGGAGTGTTTGATGGGCCAGTGTAGAGGGAGCTTTACTCTGTATCTAACCCCGTGCTGTAGCTGTCCTGGGAGTGTTTGATGGGGACAGTGTAGAGGGAGATTTACTCTGTATCTAACCCCGTGCTGTACCTGTCCTGGGAGTGTTTGATGGGGACAGTGTAGAGGGAACTTTGCTCTGTATCTAACCCCGTGCTGTACCTGTCCTGGGAATGTTTGATGGGGATGGTGTAGAGGGAGATATACTCTGCATCTAACCCCGTGCTTTAACTGTCCTGGGAACGTTTGATGGGGATGGTGTAGAGGGAGATATACTCTGCAGCTAACCCCATGCTTTAACTGTCCTGGGAGTGTTTGTTGTTGACAGTGTAGACGGAGCTTTACTCTGTATCTAACCCCATGCTGTACCTGTCCTGGAAGTGTTTGATGGGGATGGTGTATAGGGAGATTTACCCTGCATCTAACCCCATGCTGTACCAGTCATGGGAGTGTTTGATGGGAACAGTGTAGAGGGTGTTTTACTGTGTATCTAACCCCGTGCTGTACCTGTCCTGGGAGTGTTTGATGGGGACAGTGCAGAGGTAGTTTTACTCTGTATCTAACCCCGTGTTGTATCTGTCCTGGGAGTGTTTGATGGGGACAGTGCAGAGGTAGTTTTACTCTGTATCTAACCCCGTGTTGTACCTGTCCTGGGAGTGTTTGATGGGGACAGTGTAGAGGGAGCTTTACTCTGTATCTAACCCCGTGCTGTACCTGTCCTGGGAGTGTTTGATGGGGACAGTGCAGAGGTAGTTTTACTCTGTATCTAACACACGTGGTGGTGCTGCAGTGAAAGAGCTGAATGCAGATGGGAAAGATTTAGAAAAATTATTTGTCTGTGGTTGTCCTTTACTGAGAATGGGGAAATGAATAAGAGCTTGATGAGGGGCGTGTGAAGGAAAAACAAGTCTTGCATTCAGTCGGACGTGCAGGATGTAGCAATGGATTGTATACTCCTGAGTCATATCAGGCTGGTGCGAGTCATGTTCCTGAAACCTATGTGTCACAATGCCGGGAGACAAATAATTGAAATTTGAGACAATTGTGGAGCTGCGTGAGCCTCTCAAAAATTCTGAGCATTGAGCTACCAGGTCAAGTGTCAAAAGGCATAGCGGAAGGGTTCAAAGTTGAAAAACACGAGGTTAGGAATTGGGGTAGGTCAGTTTGTCAGGATTGGGGGAAGAGGCGACTTGGTGATGGTTGGGGAGGGGAAGAGGGACAGGGTCGGACAGGAAGTGGCCCTCGGCTCTGTCCAGCCACATCAGGGCGATGCGTCACTCTGTCAGAGAGTGGTACAGCGCAGAAGGAGGCCATTTGGCCTGTCCGTTCTGTACCAGTCCTTTCAAGGAGCCATCCAGTTAGTCGCACTGCCCTGGCTTCCTCACTATCTCCCTGTAATTGCTCCACCGACCCCCTCCCCCCACCCCCGCGACTTCCTCCAGTCTGTCCGCGTAACTTTAATCCTTCATCCCTGGCACTGTTCTTGCCCAATCTCTTCTGCACCCTCTCCAGAGCCTTTACATCCTTCCAAAAGTGCGGCGCCCAGCATCAGACACAAGACAAGACCCACCACTCCCTTCGGACCTGCTCCACCGTGCAGGACCATCCTGGCTGACCTTGGGCTTCAACTCCACCTTCCCACCTGCTCCCCACATCCCTTCATTCCCCGAGACCCCAAAACTCTGTCTCTTCTGCAGCCTTAAACTTATTCAACGATGGAGCATCCACAATCCTCTGGAGTAGAGAATTCCAAAGATTCACAACCCTCTGAGTGAAGTAATTTCTCCCCATCTCAGCCCCTTATCCTGAGACTGGGCCCTTGTTGCAGATTCCCCCGGCCAGTGGAAATCTCTCCTAGTCTTGCCCTCTCAAGCCCCTTCAGAAGCTTGGACATTTCAGCGAGATCGCCTCTCATTCTTCTAAACTCCAGACAATATAGACCTAATTTACTCAGTCTCTCAATAGAGCAACCTCCTCATCACAGGGACTAATCTAGTGAACCTTCACTGTACAGCCTACAGTGCAAGTGGATCCTTCCTTACACATGGAGACCAAAATTTCACACACTCAAGAAGCTCGACACCGTCCAGGACAAAGCAGCCCCCCCTTGATTGTCGCCACATCCACAAACATTCACTCCCTCCACCACCGACGCACAGTAGCAGCAGTGTGTGTACCATCTACATTGTGCACTGTAGCAACTCACCAAAGCTCCTTCGACAGCACCTTCCAAACCCATGACCTCTACCATCTAGAAGGACAAGTCATAGTCATAGTCATAGAGGTCCACAGCACAGAAAAAGGCCCTTCGGCCCATTGAGTCTGCGCCGGTCAAACAAGTACCTAACTATTCTAATCCCATTTTCCAGCACTAGGCCTTGTATGCCATGGCATCGCAAGTGCACATCCAAATACTTCTTAAATGTTATGAGTGTTTCTGCCTCTACCACCCTTTCAGGCAGTGAGTTCCAGATCCCCACCACCCTCTGGGTGAAAAAATTCTTCCTCACATCCCCTCTAAACCTCCTGCCCCTTACCTTAAATCAATGCCCCCTGGTTACTGATCCCTCCACCAAGGGGAAAGTTCCCTCCTGTCTACCCTATCTATGCCCCTCAATTTTATACGCCTCAATCAATTTCCCCCTCAATCTCCTCTGCTCCAGGGAAAACAACCCCAGTCTATCCAATCTCTCCTCATAACTGAAACTCTCCAGATCAGGCAACATCCTGGTAAATCTCCTCTGCACTCTCTCTAGTGCAATCACATCTTTCCTATAATGCACATTCCAGAACTGCAAGCAATACTCCAGCTGTGGCCTAACCAGTGTTTTATACAGTTCCAGCATAATTTCCCTGCTCTTAAATTCTGTGCCTCGGCTAATAAAGGCAAGTAGCCCATATGCCTTCTTAACCACCTTATCTACCAGTCACGCTACCTTAAGGGACCAGTGGACATGTACACCAAGGTCCCTCTGATCCTCAGCACTTCCCAGAGTCCTACTACCATTCATCGTGTATTCCCATGCCTTGTTTGTCCTGCCCAAGTGACCAAGTGCATCACCTCACAGTCAATGAAGTACTTTTTGAAGTGCAGTTATTCTTGTAACATAGGATCCACAACATCCAAGCAAGCATGCTCCCAGAAATAGAATAATGACCAGGTCATCCACTTTTCATGATGGTTGAGGGGTAAATATTGGCCAGGGCACTGGGGAGACCTCCCCCTCTCTCCGCTTCGAGATAAGTGCCATGGGAACTTTTACCCAAGAGGGTAAACAAGGAGCGGAGCTGGGGGAGGCGGTGGTGCGTGGGCCTCGGTTTAATGTTTCATCCAAAGGACAGCGCCTCGGACAGTGTGGCACTCACTCAGTACCGGCAACTGGGAGAGTCAGGTTGGATTTGTGTGCTTGAATCCTGGAGTGGTGGGGCTCAAATCTTACGGACTCATTGGCTTTAGGGCCTTGAAAGAAGCGCTGCGGGGCTCCTGGAGTTGGGTGAAAGACGCTGTTTGCACCGAAGTCATTGTGTGCCAGCGCGACGCCAAGCTGACACTCGGCAAGTACCAGCGATGGGGATCTCAGGGGCGGTGAAGACTCGATCCTTGTTTGAACGTCACCCAATTTACCAGTGCCCCATATAGAGCCTGGCTTTCTAGCCTTACTCTGTGTGTGTGTGTGTGTGTGTGTGTGTGTGTGTGTGTGAGAGAGAGAGAGAGGAGGGAGGGGGAAGGACTCTGTTGCCCCACATGTCTGTCCTGCTGCCCTTCAGCTGCAGCCCAGCAACTGGAGTGTGGAATAAATGGGGCCAAAAACAAAATGGATGGTGACAGGCCAGCAGCCTCCCCTTTAAGGAGGAGAATCCCTGCAGGAAAGCTAACCCGTCCAAGTCAGAGACAAAAAAGTGGAAATTCCAATGTCAACGCCCCTCCCTCACTCACTCATGGTGTAGTGTTGGTCACAGATCAACATACAAGGACAGCAGACACATGGGAACACCACCACCTGGGAGTCCCCCTCCAAACCCACTCACCACCCTGACTTGGAAATATATCGGCCGTTCCTTCACTGTCGCTGGGTCAAAACCCTGGAACTCCCTCCCTAACAGCGCTGGGGGTGTACCTACACCACACGGACTGCAGCGGCTCAAGAAGGCAGCTCACCCCTCAGCTTCTCAAGGGGCAATTAGGGATGGGTAATACATGCTGGGCCCAGCCAGCGACACCCACATCCCTGTGAATGAATAAATAAAACAGATGCGACCTCACGAAAACCATATACAATTGTAAAAAAAAAAGACTTCCTTATTCTTGTTCCTCAATGCGCTTGCAATACGGGCCAACACGTCATCTGCCTTCCTCATTGCTTGCTGCACCTGCATGCTGACTTTTTGTGTCCCCTGTACGAGTACACCCCCAAGCCTCTCTGAATATTTGACATTTTGGCACCTTCTAGAAAATAATCTGCATTTCTGTTCCCACCATGCAAATTGCCAACTCAAACACAATCTCTGTCCTTCATCTTCTGGTAAACGGCATGTTAAGAAAGTGGTTGGCCAGCGGGGGTGGGGTGGGGAGAGGTTTTTTTGTGTTGGATCGGAGGGCTAGCAGGGACCGGTTGGGCAGAATGGCCTCTGCGACTGGCAGACAGCAGCGCGCAGTGGCAGGCAGGAGGTACTACAGGGTCTGGGGAAACGCTGCTCTTTGTGCCGCCCGGTGGCAGCCGTGAGGCGGTGCAAGTCTGCCCCGTTCCCTGATACAGGATGAGACAAGAGGCCCAGACACACAAAGGTGTGCAGACGCGAGGCAAGACCCAAACTGGAGCCACTTCCTTGCCATGTCAACGCCGCAGCCCTGCAAAACCCGCCCCTCCTCCGCTGCAGCGTTTAATTCCCATTGGAGGAGGCACAGGAGGAGGAGGAGGCTACCATTCTGCCCATCCAACCCATGCTAGCTCTCTGTGGAGCATTTCCAGTCCGTCACTCTCCCCGCTCGGTCCCTGTGGTCCTGCAAACCGATTTCTCTCGTCCAATTTGTGGCCTAGCCCAGAGCTTCATAAAGGTGCAGCATAACCATAAGACCATAAGACATAGGAGCAGAAATTAGGCCATTCGGCCCATCGAGTCTGCTCCGCCATTCAATCATGGCTGATAAGTTTCTCAACCCCATTCTCCCGCCTTCTCCCCGTAACCTTTGATCCCCTTACCAATCAAGAACCTATCTATCTCGGTCTTAAATACACTCAATGACCTGGCCTCCACAGCCTTCTGTGGCAATGAATTCCATAGATTCACCACTCTCTGGCTAAAGAAGTTTCTCCTCATCTCTGTTCTAAAAGGTCTTCCCTTTACTCTGAGGCTGTGCCCTCGGGTCCTAGTCTCTCCTACTAATGGAAACCTACTAATGGAAACATCTTCCCCACGTCCACTCTATCCAGGCCTTTCAGTATTCTGTAAGTTTCAATCAGATCCTCCCCTCATCCTTCTAAACTCCATCCAGTATAGACCCAGAGCCCTCCAAACGTAACCTCCCTGCTTTTGTACTCAGTGCCTCTGTTTATAAAGCCCAAGGTCCCCGACGCTTTGCCTACCAAACTCTCAATCTATCCTGCCGGCTGCGAATGTGAACCTGCTCCTGCAGACTCTTTTAGACGGTATTTGTGGATTACCAGCGCTATGGAACGGGTGCCCAGTTCTGAGCGGCCAGCTCTGCCCTGAGTCTATCCCATTGAGCACCCTGGTCGTGCCACCCAGCGCAAAAGCACAGTAACGTCAACGTGAGGGGGTGGGTAGGGAGTGGAGGGCAGCTGTTCTCCACAAGGGCCCTGCGGTGGTCACTCCCGCCAATGCTCTCATGGGCAGACAGGTTGGTGAGGGCGAGGTGGCGATAGGTTTTGCCCTCTCGTTGGTTCCATCCGCTGCCCGCAAGGACTGGTGCCAGCTCGGTCCATTGGTGGCGCTACCGAGCCACTGTTGGTGATGGGTGCTGATGTTCCCACCCCCCCGCCCCCCCCCACCCCCCCCCCCCCCCACTCCCCCACCACCAGCCCTGAGTACATTCTGTGCCCCTGCCATCCTTGGCTCTTCCTCCAGGGGGTGTTCAACATGACCAGGTTCGCACGCACACACAGGGTGACGTGGATTGGGGTGGGGTCTCTTAAAAGTGGAGGCAGGCCATTGCAGAGTGAAATCCGGGAGCATTTCTCCGCACAAAAGGGGCAGTGGAAATAGGGAATTCTCTCCCGGAAGCGCCTGCGGACTCTGCCAGGGTGTTATCAGCACCTTCAAGACCAATATTATATGTTGTGGTGCCAAGGGTTATGGAGCAGTGGGGATGAGGCCTACAGTAAGTGAAAGGGGGAAGCAGGTTCCAGTGCATCGAATGGCCCCTGCCCATTCCTACGGGTGAAGAATGTTCAGTTATTCATCTCTCGGTTGTGGGTGACCAGGGTGTTAAGAGTCCACGAGCTCCCTGTGCATTTGGAATATTCACACTCCCTGAGATGCAGCTATGGAGGCTTGAACCCCTTTGTCCCTACCTGAGTGGGGTGAAAGGTTAATGTCCTCAGGTGTGTTGGACATGGGTGTTGGGAAGAGTGCGTCACCCAGTGCTGAGGAAGGTTCTCTCCCTCACTGAGAGATTGCCCCCTCACAACCCACCACCCCAACCCCCCCATCTCTGTAACCTCCTCCAGCCCCAACACTCTGAGATCTCTGCGCTCCTCCGATTCCAGCCTCTCACGCATCCCCCGATTCCCATCGCTCCACCATTGGCGACTTCAGCTGCCTGGGGGCCCTGAGCTCTGGAAATCCCCCCCTAAACCTCTCCGCCTCCCTCTCTCTCCTTTAAGACTGACCTCTTTGACTGAGCTTTTAGTCACCTGTCCCTAAATATCTCAAAGGGGTCAAACTGTGTCTCCTGTGATCGACCAGAAACAGAGTTCTGGATTTGGCGTTGCTGAACTTCAGGGGAGCTGCGAGGAAGACGTTGCACTTCTGTAGCGCCTTTCACATCCTCAGGCCGTTCCCAAAGCGCTTTACGGGCAATGACAGGTTGTGATGTAGAAAACGCAGCCAATTTGCACACAGCAAGCTCCCATAAACAGCGATGTGATAATGACCCAGATCATCTGTTTTTTTTTCCAGTGACATCAATCGAGAGGAGAGAAGTGGTGTCATGGTAATGTCACTAGACTAGTAATCCACAGGCCCAGGCTAATGCTGCGGGGTTCAAATCCCACCAGGGTGGCTGGTGGAAATTAAATTCAACTAACAAATCTGGAATTATAAAGCCAGTTTCAGTCATGGTGACCATGAAACTATTATCGATTGTTGTGAAACCCCATCTGGTTCACTAATGTTCCCTTTAGGGAAGGAAATCTGCTCTCCTTACCCAGTCTGGGCCTACATGTGACTCCAGACCCCACAGCAAATGTGGTTGACTCTTTACTGCCCCCTGAAATGGCCGAGCGAGACACTCAGTTCAAGGGCAATTAGGGATGGGCAACAAATGCTGGGCCTTGCCAGCAATGCCCACATTCCACAAAAGAATAACTGAATTTTTTAACAAATAACTATTGGCCCCCAGGATACATGGGGGAACTCCCCTCTGCTCTTCCCCTCTGTAGCAGCTGTGGGATCTTTAACGCCCAACCCAAGGGTTTAAGGCCTCATCCTGAAAGACGGGCAGCTCTGACAGTGCTGCACTCCTTCAGTGCCCAGCGCTGTGGCTCGCTGACACATGTGCCAGCCACTGCTCAGCCAGGATAGTACGGCATTCACACGCCGGGCAGCCCTTCCTGGAGGCAGGCTCACCGGCCCTGGAAGAGTCTGCTTGCGGAGGTGCAGAAGTATTTTTTGCAATGGGGATGAATAGAAGCAAGCTAGACTGGCTACTTAAAGGGGAATGAGAGGGAAGCTGCCGGTGATAACCCATAGTAAAGACCATCAGCCTCAAGGGAATGCAACTCCTGCGAATCATCAGATAGACTTAAGACTTATTCCCAGCACAGAAACAGGCCATTTGGCCCATCTGCTCCGTGCTGGTGTTTATTCTCCACACGAGCCTCCTCCCACCCCCTTCTTCATCTCCCCCTCCACCACCCCCCCCCAACTCCCATCAACATATCCTTCTATTTCTTTCTCCCTCATGTGTTTATCCAGCTTCCCCCTTAAATGTATCTATACAATTCACCTCACGTGGGAGCGAGTTCCACACCCTCCCCGCTCTCTGGGTGAAGAGGTTTCTCCTGAATTCCCGATTGGATTTATTAGGGACTATCTTATGTTGATGGGCCCTTAGCCCTGGTCTCACCCACAAGTGGAAAGATCATCTGTACGTCGACCCTATCGAAACGCCCTTCAGAATCTAGAAGGCCTCTATCAGGTCACCCCTCGGCCTTCTCTTTTCTAGAGTAAAGAGCCCTGGTCTGTTCAATCTTTCCTGATGGGTTATCGCCCCTCAGCTCTGATATCATTCTAGTAAATCTTTTCTGCACCATCTCCAGTGCCCCTTTATCCTTTTTCATGATACAGAGGCCAGAGCTGCTCAGAGGCTCTGCAAGCGAGGCCTAACTGAGGCCTGGAACAGGCTTGACACCACCTCCCGGCTTCATGAACAGGCCCAGGGATATTCGTTCTTTTATCTGTACGCTCTAGGCTCCTGCAAGTGGGGAAAGGGCAGAAGTGGGATTGGCTGTGGGGACCTTTTAACTGTGAGAGGGGTGAGGGTTTCTCCGCCCCCGCCTCCCAACCCCCCTCCCCCGGTTCTGGGAAAACAGGAAAAGGCTGTGGAACGCTAAAATAAGCTCAGCGAGAAGCACAGGAAACTCTGGGCTTCCTGAGCTTTGTGCAGCTAGGCACTCGAAATCCTTGCAATACACAGATTGTCGACAGCACTGCAACAATGGCGTGCATTTATATAATGCCTTTTGGCTCAGCAAAGCCACCTGCAAGAGCGACATCAATCACAAATTGGACCCAGAGCCGCCAAAGGAAATATTAGGGGCAGGTGACAGAAAGCTCAGTCAAAGAGGTCGGTTTTAAGGAGGTCTTAAAGGAGGAGAGAGAGAGACAGAGAGAATAAGAGAGAGAGAGAGAGAGAGAGAGACAGGTGTAAAGAGGGAGGCGGAGAGGTGTAGGGAGGGAATTCCAGAGCTGAGGACCCCAACCGCCCCAAGCAGCTGAAGGCACGGCCGCCAATGGGAGAGCGATGGGAAATCAAGGAACGGGCAAGAGACTGGATTGGAGGAGCGCAGAGATCTCGGAGGGTTGTAGGGGCTGGAGGAGGTTACAGAGATAGGGAGGGATGTAGGAGCTGGAGGAGGTTACAAAGATAGGGAGGGGTATAGGAGCTGGAGGAGGTTACAGAGATAGGGAGGGGTGGAGGGGCTGGAGGAGGTTACAGAGATAGGGAGGGTCGTAGGGGCTGCAGGAGGTTACAGAGATAGGGAGGGTTGTAGCGGCTGGAGGAGGTTACAGAGATAGGGAGGGGTGTAGGGGCTGGAGGAAGTTACAGAGATAGGGAGGGTTGTAGGAGGTTTCAGAGATAGGGAGGGTTGTAGGGGCTGGAGGAGGTTACAGAGATAGGGAGGGGTGAAGGGGCTGGAGGAGGTTACAGAGAGGGAGGATTTTAGGGGCTGGAGGAGGTTACAGAGATAGGAAGGGTTGTAGGGGCTGGAGGAGGTTACAGAGATAAGGAGGGGTGTAGGGGCTGGAGGAGGTTACAGAGAGAGGGAGGGGTGTAGGGGCTGAAGGAGGATACAGAGATAGGGAGGGTTGTAGGGGCTGGTGGAGGTTACAGAGATAGATAGGGTTGTTGGGGCTGGAGGAGGTTACAGAGATAGAGTGGGTTGTTGGGGCTGGAGGAGGTTACAGAGATAGGGAGGGGTGTAGGGGATGGAGGAGGTTACAGGGATAGGGAGGGTCATAGGGGCTGGAGGAGGTTACAGACATAGGGAGGGTTGTAGGGGCTGGAGGAGGTTACAGAGATAGGGAGCGGTGTAGGGGCTGGAGGAGGTTACAGAGATAGGGAGGGTTGGAGAAGGTTACAGAGATACGGAGGGGTGTAGGGGCTGGAGGAGGTTACAGAGATAGGGAGGGTTGTAGATCCTGGTGCAGGTTCCAGAGATAGGGAGGGTTGTAGGGACTGGAGGAGGTTACAGAGATAGGGAGCGGTGTAGGTGCTGGAGGAGGTTACAGAGATAGGGAGCGGTGTAGGGGCTGGAGGAGGTTACAGAGATAGGGAGGGTTGGAGGACTTGGTGGAGGTTACAGAGATAGGGAGGGGTGTAGGAGCTGGAGGAGGTTACAGAGATAGGGAGGGGTGTAGGGGATGGAGGAGGTTACAGGGATAGGGAGGGTCGTAGGGGCTGGAGGAGGTTGCAGAGATAGGGAGGGTTGTAGGGGCTGGAAGAGTTTACAGAGATAGGGAGGGTTGTAGGGACAGGAGGATGTGACAGAGATAGGGAGGGTTGTAGGGGCTGGAGGTGGTTACAGAGATAGGGAGGGTTGTAGGGGTTGGAGTAGGTTACAGAGTTAGGGAGGGTTGTTGGGGCTGGAGGAGGTGACAGAGATAGGGAGGGTTGTAGGGGCTGGAGGAGGTTACAGAGATAGGGAGGGTTGTAGGGGTTGGAGTAGGTTACAGAGATAGGGAGGGTTGTAGGGGTTGGAGTAGGTTACAGAGATAGGGAGGGTTGGAGGAGGTTACAGAGATAGGGAGGGGTGTAGGGGTTGGAGGAGCTTACAGAGATAGGGAGGGATGGAGGAGGTGGCAGAGATAGGGAGGGTTGTAGGGGCTGGAAGAGTTTACAGAGATAGGGAGGGTTGTAGGGGCAGGAGGATGTGACAGAGATACGGAGGGTTGTAGGGGCTGGATGTGGTTACAGAGATAGGGAGGGTTGTAGGGGTTGGAGTAGGTTACAGAGTTAGGGAGGGTTGTTGGGGCTGGAGGAGGTGACAGAGATAGGGAGGGGTGGAGGAGGTGACAGAGATAGGGAGGGAAGGAGGAGGTGACAGAGATAGGGAGGGAAGGAGGAGGTGACAGAGATAGGGAGGGATGGAGGAGGTGACAGAGATAGGGAGGGATGGAGGAGGTGACAGAGATAGGGAGGGATGGAGGAGGTGACAGAGATAGGGAGGGATGGAGGAGGTGGCAGAGATAGGGAGGGTTGTAGGGGCAGGAGGATGTGACAGAGATAGGGAGGGTTCTAGGGGCTGGATGTGGTTACAGAGATAGGGAGGGTTGGAGGGGTTGGTGTAGGTTACAGAGTTAGGGAGGGTTGTTGGGGCTGGAGGAGGTGACAGAGATAGGGAGGGTTGTAGGGGCTGGAAGAGGTTACAGAGATAGGGAGGGTTGTAGGGGCAGGGGGAGGTAACAGAGATACGGAGGGTTGTAGGTGGTTACAGAGATAGGGAGGATTGTAGGGGTTGGAGTAGGTTACAGAGATAGGGAGGGTTGTAGGGGTTGGAGTAGGTTACAGAGATAGGGAGGGTTGTAGGGGTTGGAGTAGGTTACAGAGATAGGGAGGGTTGGAGGAGGTTACAGAGATAGGGAGGGGTGTAGGGGTTGGAGTAGCTTACAGAGATAGGGAGGGATGGAGGAGGTGTTAGAGATAGGGAGGGTTGTAGGGGTTGGAGGAGGTGACAGAGATAGGGAGGGATGGAGGAGGTGACAGAGATAGGGAGGGTTGGAGGAGGTGACAGAAATAGGGAGGGTTGTAGGGGGAGTAGGTTACAGAGATAGGGAGGGTTGGAGGAGGTTACAGAGATAGGGAGGGGTGTAGGGGTTGGAGTAGCTTACAGAGATAGGGAGGGATGGAGGAGGTGTTAGAGATAGGGAGGGTTGTAGGGGTTGGAGGAGGTGACAGAGATAGGGAGGGATGGAGGAGGTGACAGAGATAGGGAGGGATGGAGGAGGTGACAGAGATAGGGAGGGATGGAGGAGGTGACAGAGATAGGGAGGGATGGAGGAGGTGACAGAGATAGGGAGGGATGGAGGAGGTGACAGAGATAGGGAGGGATGGAGGAGGTGACAGAGATAGGGAGGGATGGAGGAGGTGACAGAGATAGGGAGGGATGGAGGAGGTGACAGAGATAGGGAGGGATGGAGGAGGTGACAGAGATAGGGAGGGATGGAGGAGGTGACAGAGATAGGGAGGGATGGAGGAGGTGACAGAGATAGGGAGGGATGGAGGAGGTGACAGAGATAGGGAGGGATGGAGGAGGTGACAGAGATAGGGAGGGATGGAGGAGGTGACAGAGATAGGGAGGGATGGAGGAGGTGACAGAGATAGGGAGGGATGGAGGAGGTGACAGAGATAGGGAGGGATGGAGGAGGTGACAAAGATAGGGAGGGATGGAGGAGGTGACAGAGATAGGGAGGGATGGATGAAGTGACAGAGAAAGGGAGGGGTGGAGGAGGTGACAGAGATAGGGAGGGGTGGAGGAGGTTACAGAGAGGGAGGATTTTAGGGGCTGGAGGAGGTTACAGAGATTGGGAGGGGTGGAGGAGGTGACAGAGATAGGGAGGGTTGTAGGGGTTGCAGGAGGTGACAGAGATAGGGAGGGTTGTAGGAGGCGACAGAGATAGGGATGGAGGAGACGACAGAGATAGGGAGGGATGGAGGAGGCGACAGAGATTGGGAGGGATGGAGGAGGCGACAGAGATAGGGAGGGATGGAGGAGGTGACAGAGATAGGGAGGGATGGAGGAGTTGACATAGATAGGGAGGGATGGAGGAGGTGACAGATAGGGAGGGATGGAGGAGGTGACAGATAGGGAGGGATGGAGGAGGTGACAGATAGAGAGGGATGGAGGAGGTGACATATAGGGATGGATGGAGGAGGTGACATATAGGGTGGGATGGAGGAGGTGACAGAGATAGGGAGGGATGGAGGAGGTGACAGAGATAGGGAGGGATGGAGGAGGTGACAGAGATAGGGAGGGATGGAGGAGGTGACAGAGATAGGGAGGGTTGTAGGGGCTGGAGGACGTGACAGAGATAGGGAGGGTTGTAGGGGCTGGAGGAGGTGACAGAGATAGGGAGGGGTGTAGGGACTGGAGGAGTTTACAGAGATAGGGAGGGTTGTAGGGGCTGGAGGAGGTGACAGAGATAGGGAGGGGTGTAGGGACTGGAGGAGTTTACAGAGATAGGGAGGGGTGGAAGAGGTTACAGAGATAGGGAGGGGTGGAGGAGGTTACAGAGAAAGGGAGGGACGGAGGAGGTGACAGAGATAGGGAGGGACGGAGGAGGTGACAGAGATAGGGAGGGACGGAGGAGGTGACAGAGATAGGGAGGGACGGAGGAGGTGACAGAGATAGGGAGGGATGGAGGAGGTGACAGAGATAGGGAGGGATGGAGGAGGTGACAGAGACAGGGGGATGGAGGAGGTGACAGAGATAGGGAGGGATGGAGGAGGTGACAGAGACAGAGGGATGGAGGAGGTGACAGAGATAGGGAGGGATGGAGGAGGTGACAGAGACGGGGCGGCGGAGGCCATGCTGTGAGGGAGTTTGCAGTGAGCTACACTGGGCCCTGTGGCTGCTGTCGGGCTGTCGGGCTGAGCAGCGCCTCCGGCTGTGACGCGGATGAGGGAGAGGGTTTTGAAGCTAGACCAGGCTGAGATGTAAACAGTTTACAGTGTATTACACAGTACACACCCGGTCATCACACACAACATTCACTGGCATCGTCCACGAACATCAAGCGAAGCTGGAAGAACAAATCCCTTCGGAAAACGGCCGGAACTTGTTCTGATGTCCGGTGATGTCCGCCATCCTCACGCAAGGCCCCCGTCGCCTTGACAACCAGTTCTGCCGGCGGCTGACGGGAAACAATTCGTGCGGCGCCCGTCTCCAGCCTCACCACGTTAGCTCCCCCCCCCAAAAAAAAGCGCCTCGCGGCCCCGCCAAGTCCATTGGAGGCGTGGCCTGCTCGTGCCGCCGCGACGCCGGCAAGATCCCGTGAGACTGGGCCCCGCCCCCACCCCTGCAACCCGGTCCTCGCTTCAGAAAACCGGTGGGGGTGGGAGGGGCAAGGTTGGGGGTTGGGGGAGGGGCGGGGTTGGGGAGGGGCGGGGTAGGTAGGGGGAGGGGCGGGGTTGGTAGGGGGTGGGAGGGGCGGGGTTTGGAGGGGTGGGGGATGGACGGGGTTTGTAGGGGGTGGGAGGAGCAGGGTTGGGGAGGGGTGGGGGGATGGGCGGGGTTTGTAGGGGGTGGGAGGGGCAGGGTTGGAAGGGGCAGGGTTGGGGGTTGGGGAGGGGCGGGGTTGGGGGAGGGGCGGGGTTGGGAGAGGTGGGGGAGGGGCGAGTGTTTGTAGGGGTTGGGAGGGGCAGGGTTGGGGGGAGGAGCGCGGTTGGGGAGGGGCGGATTTGGTCGGGGTTTTGGAGGGGCAGGGTTGGGAGGGGGTGGGAGGGGCGGGGTTGGGCGGGTGGAGGGGTGGTTGGAGGGGCGGGGGTGGGGGGAGGGGCGGGGTTGGGCGGGTGGAGGGGTGGGGTTGGGTAGGGAGGGGTGGGGGAGGGGCGGGGTTTGTAGGAGTTGGGCGGGGCAGGGTTCGGTTGGGGAGGGGCAGGGTTGGGGAGGGGCGGGGTTGATAGGGGGTGGGGGGGCAGGGTTGGGAGGGGCGGGGTTGGGCGGGTGGAGGGGCGGGGTTGGGTTGGGAGGGGTGGTGGGAGGGTTGGGAGGGGGAGGGGCGAAGTTGGGGGCAGGGGGAGGGGCGGGGTTGGACGGGTGGAGGGGCGGGTTTGGGTTGGGAGGGGTGGTGGGAGGGGCGGGGTTGGGTTGGGAGGGGGAGGGGCGAAGTTGGGGGCAGGGGGAGGGGCGGGGTTGGACGGGTGGAGGGGCGTTGTTGGGTTGGGAGGGGTGGCGGCAGGGGCGGGGTTGGGGCAGGGGCGGGGTTGGGTGGGTGGAGGGGCGGGGTTGGGTTGGGAGGGGTGGCGGCAGGGGCGGGGTTGGGTTGGGAGGGGTGGCGGGAGGGGCGGGGTTGGGGGCAGTGGTGGGGGGAGGGGCGGGGTTGGGAGGGGGTGGGGCGGGGTTGGGTTGGGAGGGGCGGGGGGAGGGGCTGGCGTCCATTTTGGCTGTTCATGTCTCCGGCGATGATTCGCGTGACCCAGCTGCTCACCCCGTCCCCCTCCCCCTCCGTGGGTAGGGGTGGTGGGTGGTGAGTGGTGGGTGGAGGGAGAACCGGCCTTTTAATCCTCGGGTGAGCAGGCGAGGTGGGTCTGGTCCGGGCTGCCCACGCTCCCGGTGCTGGAGCTGCCGTCGCCCAGGTCGCGGGGCCCGCAGGGGAGGATGTTGAGGTCGGAGGACCCGGCGGGGCTGGCGTCCGAGGTGGCGGCCCGCTCCTCCTCCTCCTCCTCCTCCTCCTCTTCCCCCCGCTCCTCCCCGTCCCCGTCCCCGTCCTCCTCCTCGTCCTCCCGGCGGCGGCGGCGGTGGCGGCGGCGGCGGGCCGAGCACAGCTCCCTGAGGTCCAGGTTCTCCCTCACCAGGGCCTCCTGCAGCCGCTCCAGGTTGGCCAGCTTCCTCAGGTAGCCCCCGACGTCCTCCCGCATGACGCGGGCCGCGTAGCGCCCGAAGGCCTGCCACTCGCGGGCCAGCCCCTTCACCTTCAGCCGGTCCTCGTCCAGGAAGCAGCAGAGGTCCCGCAGCTCCTGGTTCTCCCCCTGCAGCTGGCCGTTGACGGCCTTCAGCTCCCGGACCTCCCGCAGGTGGCCCTGCAGCTGGCGGTTCACCTCCTGGATCAGCCTGCCCCGCTGCACCAGCGCCGCGATCTTGTCCGCCTCGGCCTGCCGGAGCCGCCGGACCAGCTCCTCCTTGCCCCAGGCCAGCAGGTCCTCCTCCGAGAGCTGGGACAGGTCGGCGGGGGGTGACCGTGACCGCGAGCCCCCCTCCCCCGCGCCGCTCATCCTCAGCACAGGGCCCGCAGGCAGCCCCCTCCCCGCACCAGACAGCGCCGGGCGCCTCGCATGGGTGCTTCGGGCGCGGCCCCCGGTGTCCTGCGGATGTCTTGGATGTCCGGCCCCGCTGCTGTCCTTGTCTTGTTTCGGATGGGGAGCCTCTTGAACTCCCGATTGTGCAATGGGGGGGGTGTGGGGGGGTGTTAGGCGAGCGGCGACCCAGAGCCGCCAAGAGGATGTCCTTGTCCTCCCCGCCCGGTTAGAACCCAGCCGGGGGCTCCGCTCTGGGACCGGCCGTCTTTAAACGCACCCGTTGAAGTGAAGGCAGCTCCTGTGCATCAATGGCAGCCTCCGGTTATGACAATGTGAGCATCCTGTTTCAGCCTCTCGCACCAGTCCTTCTGAGTGGTGTTGGATAAGAGCCAGTGGTGGGGGTGGGGGGGGGGGGGGGTGGAGTGGAGACGGGAGAAAGGCAGGAATGGGAAGCGGGAGGTCGAGGGTGGGGTGGGGTGGGGGAGGCAGGGGAAGGGAGGAAGCCTTTCCGTTGATCCCAGCTGCTGAATCCAAAGCTACCGGGAGAGAGCAGAGTCAGACAGCAGCCACTGAAACCCACTTACTGCAGAGATGCCTCTGGTTCCCCCCCCTTCAAACGCTCTGATCATCATTGTGTGTCTGTCTTTGTGTGTGTGTGTGTCTGTCTTTGTGTGTGTGTGTGTGTGTCTGTCTTTGTGTGTGTGTGTGTGTGTCTGTCTTTGTGTGTGTGTGTGTGTCTGTCTTTGTGTGTGTGTGTGTGTCTGTCTTTGTGTGTGTGTGTGTGTGGCTCTGTGTGTGTGTCTCTGTCTGTCCGTCTCTGTGTGTTATTTCTGCAGCAGGGTGATACGAGTGTGGCTCCAGCAGAATGGGTTAACTCAGCGAACTGTGAGGTGATAGGTCGAGAGAGTCTTGATAAGTGAGGGGGCCGAGAGGTTATCAGGGGGGTGTAGGCAGGAGGTTGCAGTCAGGTCAGGCGTGACCTTATTGAATGGGGGAGCAGGCCCGAGGGGCCAATTGGGCTGGCTCCTGCCTGGTGTTGTTTCTGGTGGCAGTGGCAAAGAGAGAGAGGCGGTACAGGCTTAATAGCGTGGTTCGGATAAGCGTGCAGGGACAGAGGGGCCTGGGGTGGTTCACGTGGCATCGATCCTCGAAGGCGGTGGGACACAGCGAGAGAGCAGGAAGCCCGGGCACTTGAACGCGTTGATGGACTTCGCTGGGGAGGTGCAGTGGCGAGGTTGGGGGTGTCGGCGATGGTGAAGAGAGGCTGGGGTGGATAGGAACAGGGGGGTTGCAGAGTGGTGGGGGTGGGGGGGGGAGGTAGGCAGTGAGCACCCATTGGCATCGTATGAACCACCCCACCACCACCAGCCTGCGGAGCTGAGGGGGTAGGGTTGGGAGGGGGCTGGATTTGGGACCAACGTAAAACTGTCCCCCGGAGAAGGCTTTCAGGCCAACCAGCGTCAGCGGTGCTGAGTGCATGAGCAGGGCCTGCATTCATTAACCGATTGAACATAAGACCTTGAGAAGTAGGAGGAGGCCATTCAGCCCCTCGAGCCTGCTACCCCATTCAGCACGATCATGGCTGATCATCCACCTCAACTGCACTTCCCCACTCACTCCCCCACCCCCCCCATCCGTCTCCAAAAATCGGTCTTCAACGTACCAAACGACTGAGCGTCCGCAGCTCTCTGGGGTAGAGGATTCCAAAGATCCACCGCCCTTGGAGTGAAGGAATTCCTCCTTGTCTCAGTCCCAAATGGCCGAACCCCTCCCTCTGAGATTGTGACCCCCATGTTCCAGACTCTCCCTCGCCGGGGGGAAACATCCTCTCGGTATTGACTCTGTCAAACCCCCTCCGAATTTTACACGTGTCAATGAGATCATTTGGTAATGGGTTTGGAGGGATGCAAGTGAAGGAGGAAATGTGAGGTGATCCCAGAAGGGAAAAAACAGTAAAAACTGGGAAATAAGAGTACTGGTCCCTACTAGTCTTTTATACCTTAAAATGGCACACCAGTAAAAACTGGGAAATAAGAGTACTGGTCTGAACTGGTCTTGTATACCTTAAAATGGAACACCAGTAAAAACTGGGGAATAAGAGTACTGGTCTGAACTGGTCTTGTACACCTTAAAATGGAACACCAGTAAAAACTGGGAAGTAATACTGGTCCGAACTGGTCTTGTATACCTTAAAATGGAACATCAGTAAAAAACTGGGAAATCAGTACTGGTCTGAACTGGTCTTGTACACCTTAAAATGGAACGCCAGTAAAAACTGGGAAATAAGAGTACTGGTCCCAACTGGTCTTGTATACCTTAAAATGGAACACCAGTAAAAACTGGGAAATAAGAGTACTGGTCCGAACTGGTCTTGTATACCTTAAAATGGAACACCAGTAAAAACTGGGAAATAAGAGTACTGGTCCCAACTGGTCTTGTATACCTTAAAATGGAACACCAGTAAAAACTGGGGAATAAGAGTACTGGTCCCAACTGGTCTTGTATACCTTAAAATGGCACACCAGTAAAAACTGGGAAATAAGAGTACTGGTCCCAACTGGTCTTGTATACCTTAAAATGGAACACCAGTAAAAACTGGGAAATAAGAGTACTGGTCCGAACTGGTCTTGTATCCCTTAAAATGGAACGCCAGTAAAAACTGGGAAATAAGAGTACTGGTCCGAACTGGTCTTGTATACCTTAAAATGGAACGCCAGTAAAAACTGAGAAATAAGAGTACTGGTCCGAACTGGTCTTGTATACCTTAAAATGGAACACCAGTAAAAACTGGGGAATAAGAGTACTGGTCCCAACTGGTCTTGTATACCTTAAAATGGAACACCAGTAAAAACTGGGGAATAAGAGTACTGGTCCCAACTGGTCTTGTATACCTTAAAATGGAACATCAGTAAAAAACTGGGGAATAAGAGTACTGGTCCCAACTGGTCTTGTATACCTTAAAATGGAACATCAGTAAAAACTGGGAAATAAGAGTCCTGGTCCCAACTGGTCTTGTACACCTTAAAATGGAACACCAGTAAAAACTGGGAAATAAGAGTACTGATCCCAACTGGTCTTGTATACCTTAAAATGGAACACCAGTAAAAACTGGGGAATAAGAGTACTGGTCCCAACTGGTCTTGTATCCCTTAAAATGGAACACCAGTAAAAACTGGGAAATAAGAGTACTGGTCTGAACTGGTCTTGTATACCTTAAAATGGAACACCAGTAAAAACTGGGGAATAAGAGTACTGGTCCCAACTGTTTTCTCCTTCTAGAATTCATTTTGGTTGGAAGAACGTGGAGAGGTGATATAAACTAAAGGGTACAATTCTATAGGGGGAGCAGGAGCAGAGGCAACTGGGGGTATATGTGCATCAGTCATTGAAGGTGGCAGGACAGGTTGAGAGAGCGGTTAATAAAGCATACATACTCCTGGGCTTTATCAGTAGAGGCATAGGGTACAAGAGCAAGGAGGTTATGCTGAACTTGTCCAAAATACTGGTTCAGTCTCAACTGGAGTATTGTATCCCGTTCTGGGCGCCACACTTTAGGAAGGATGTGAAGGCATTAGAGAGGGTGCAGAAAAGATTCATGAGAATAGTTCCAGGGATGAGGGACTTCAGTTCCGTGAGTAGATTGAAGAAGTTGGGACTGTTTTCCTTGGAGAAGAGAAGGCTGAGAGGGGATTTGATAGAGATGTTCAAAACCGTGAGAGGTCTGGACAGAGTCGATAGGGGAGAAACTGTTCCCATTGGTGGAAAGATCAAGAACGAGTGGGCACAGGTTTAAAGTAATTGATAAGAGAAACAAAAGCAACAAAAGGAGAAACTTAATCACACAGCGAGTGGTTAGAGTCTGGAATGTGCTGCCCCAGAGTGTGGCGAGGGTAGGTTCAATTGGGGCTTTCAAAAGGGAATCAGATGTTATCTGAAAAGGAAGAATGTGCAGGGTTACAGGGAGAAAGGGGAGTGGCACTGAGTGAAATGCTCGTTCAGAGAGCTGGTGCAGACACAAAGGGCCGAATGGCCTCCTGTGCAGTAACCATTCTGTGATTCTGTGAGTGAGTTTGAGGGAGGGATGGAGATAGAGTGAGGGAAGGGGATGTAGCGAGAGAGAAGGGGGCGTTGGGAGGGGATGGAGGGGATTGGAGGGATGAGTGAGGGGAAAGCGTGAGTTTGGAGGAATGTGAATGGGGGATCGAGAAGGAGCGAGGGAGTGGAAGGATGGAATGGATTTGAGGGTGTTATGACCAGGTGAGGAGGAGTGAACTGGCTCCCTTCAAACTCAGCCTCCTCAGTTGGTCACCACAAATGTTTTAACATTTCTTTTACCCTGGATGCCTTTTTCAAATCTATATCCAAACAGTGAATCATAAGGAGCCAATTAACGAGGTTTTCTTGAGTCAAAAAGCGAGCAAGTTTAACTAATAAATGTGAGAAAAAATAATTAAAGATGCAACGTCATACACACATGCACACACATACACACATGCACACACATACACACATGCACACACATACACACAGGCACACACAGGCACACACATACACACAGGCACACACATACACATAGGCACACACGCACATACACACATGCACACACACACACACATGCACACACATACACATAGGCACACACGCACATACACACATGCACACACATACACATAGGCACACACGCACATACACACAGGCACACACATACACACAGGCACACACGCACACACACACATAAGAAGAAAGGAAAGTTACAGTCCAAATAAAAGTTAAAAGGATATGTGGCTCGAAGTCCTTTGCTAGCCTTTGAGGCGTAGATTATTAAACATTGTGGCCGACTGAAGTTATCTGGTATCATAACAGAAAATGCTGGAAAAACTCAGCAGATCTGACAGCATCTGTAGAGAGAGAAACAAGAGATAATGTTTTGAGTCCATATGACTCTTGGGACATATAGGTATAGATATGTTGCAATTCTTTCAAGATCCCGGTTCGTCAGTAGGTCTTTGACTGCGTTGATTACTTGAACTGCGCTTATTCCCAAGGAGAGGGAGCGAGATTCCTTACTACTCCATTAGCAGTTTCTCCAGATTCCTCTCCTTCTGCTTCATAAACCCAGTTGTTAAAGTCCTGCCCACTGTCAATTCGAAAGGAATTCCAGTTACCATGTCTGCTGTCATCATTGCTGTAGAACAAGTGATCACATTTTGATGTTTTATCTTAGAAACCTATGACACATTTCAAGATCGTGGCAGCCAACAGGAGATGGGGTCCCTTCATCTTCCACTGTGGGGGTTGAGTGTCTGTTGGTTGTATATCCTGGCGAGCTAGCAGTTCTTCGTTGGTAGCATTACAGTTGAATAAAGTCCAACACTTTACATTTTTAATATCCTCCTTAGTTTTGGGTGTTGATGTCCGTGTCTGACTTTTGTTCTATGGCTTATAATGGCCCAGTTATTAGCTTCTGAAGGAGTCATTATCCATTTTGGTGACCCCCACCTCCCAGGTTGCTGTTGCCTTGGTGGACTCTTGGTTTTTGCTGGAGAGATAAGCTCATAAAGATGCAAATGGCAGGCCCATTCCTTTCAATTGTCCTTTTTGAAGTGGGGCTTGACACCCCCAGGTGTGACATTCCATGAGCAATCATGTCAGGGCTTGTCTGCAGTGCAATCCATATAGTAACCCAGTGGTCAACTTACATTTCCAGACATCAGGAAACATGTGGCAACCATCTTTAGTCAGTACTTTTTTTTCTTGTATTTAAAACTGTCTAAACAGTTCAGTATGTCTTTGGTTAGCTGGTGAAGTTATAGGTAACTACCACTCAGTTACAATTTCCCATCGTTGTGACAAGGGATGTGAGCGAGGGAATGAAGTGAATTTAGCGGGATGGGATGGAGTGAGAAAGGGGATGGAGTGAGGGAAGAGGTAGAGTGAGGGATGGAGGGCATTTAGAAGAATGACAGGGTCTGAAGGGGGATGGGTCGGGATGCCATTGTTAGGGGCTGGAACTCAGTTGCTAAGGGCTGGGACTCCGTTGCTAGGGGCTGGGGCTCAGTTGCTAGGGGCTGGGTCTCTTGCTCGGAGCTCGGAGCTGGGTCTCTATTGCTAGTGGCTGGGGCTCAGTTGCTAGGGGCTGGGTCTCTATTGCTCGGAGCTGGGTCTCTATTGCTAGTGGCTGGGGCTCAGTTGCTAGGGGCTGGGGCTCTCTTGCTAGGGTCTGGGAACTCTGTTGCTAGGGGCTGGGATTGTGTTGCTAGGGGCTGGGTCTCTCTTGTTAGGGTCTGGGACTATGTAGCTCCCGCCTCCCTGCCCTCGCCACCTCCTCTACTGAACATGCGCTGGTCCTACCTCTGACGCGTCTCGCTGGCCTGTTCCGATTGGCCATCGTCCCACCGGACGTTCCCGGTCACGCTACCTGCTGTCTGATTGGCCGGCCTCTTTGACCCGGAAGCGGTTGCTTTGAGCTGTTTATTTTGGGGGGTTTATTGTATTTTCCAGCGGCTGAGATTCCCTCAGAGGGTTTCATGCGGTTCAGGGGAGGATTTCAAACTATCTGAGGGGGAAAAAGATCACTAAAACTGCCCGACCTTCAGAAAAAGCAACTGTCACCTCGTTTCGGGGCTAGTTACCATAGTAACAGGTTCTGGGGAGTTAGTTACCATAGTAACTGGTTCTGGGGGACTAGTTACCATAGTAACAGGTACTGGAGAAGTTAGTTACCATAGTAACAGGTTTGGGGGGGTTAGTTACCATAGTAACAGGTTGGGGGGGTTAGTTACCATAGTAACAGGTTTCTGGGGCAGTAGTTACCATAGTAGCAGGTTCTGGGGAGTTAGTTACCACAGTAACATGTCCTGGGGGAGCTAGTTACCATAGTAACAGGTTCTGGGGAGTTAGTTACCATAGTAACTGGTTCTGGGGGACTAGTTACCATAGTAACAGGTTCTGGAGAAGTTAGTTACCATAGTAACAGGTTTGGGGGGGTTAGTTACCATAGTAACAGGTTTCTGGGGCAGTAGTTACCATAGTAGCAGGTTCTGGGGAGTTAGTTACCACAGTAACATGTTCTGGGGGGGCTAGTTACTATAGTAACAGGTGCAAAGGGCTGGGAGAGTGACAGTTACCACAGTAACAGGAAGGGACACATTAATGATAGGACCTGCGGAGGGGTGCAGTCGCTATCGTTACCAGAGGACACCAGGCGGCGGTGACGGTGTGCGTGAGCTGGGAGATTGTGGGGAGTCATGGCGGTGGAACTGGACGTGTTTGTGGGAAACACAACACTGATCGACAAGGACGTTTATCAGCTCTGGCTGGACGGGTATTCAGGTAACAGGCCGAGGAGGCGCGCGGAGCTTAGCCCCAACGATAAACCGGCCCGCCAGTGGCCAACAGTGAACCCGGTCCCTCCGAGGGCGCCAACGGTGAACCATAGCTTGCAATGTTAACCTTTAACCTGTGCGTGAAAGGTCAGAGCTTAACCTCTGTCTTACCTTCCGTGACATCAGAAACAAAAAGAGGCCACTCAGCCCCTCGGGTCAGTACCGGTGTTTATGAGCCTCCACCTGCCTCTCTCCGTCTCAGCCCATCCTTGACCATAATGTGGATCTTCCAGGGACAGTTAAATGCTGTCCAGCCCAAACCGGGACAGAATTCTGAAATAATATTCCCCATTTTCAGACTGGATTCGAAAAAGGAACTAGACAGTCGGGAGGTAGATGCGCTGAATGTTTGGCAGAAGGAGTTGGGGGCGATCTGGGGTTGGGGGCGATCTGGGGTTGGGGCTGATCTGGGGTTGGGGCTGATCTGGGGTTGGGGCTGATCTGGGGTTGGGGCTGATCTGGGGTCGGGGGGCGACCTGGGGTCGGGGGCGACCTGGGGTCGGGGGCTGATCTGGGGTCGGGGGCGATCTGGGGTCGGGGGCTGATCTGGGGTCGGGGGCTGATTTGGGGTCGGGGGCTGATTTGGGGTCGGGGGCTGATCTGGGGTCGGGGGCGATCAGGGGTCGGGGGCGATCAGGGGTCGGGGGCGATCTGGGGTCGGGGGCTGATCTGGGGTCGGGGGCTGATCTGGGGTCGGGGGCTGATCTGGGGTCGGGAGCTGATCTGGGGTCGGGGGCTGATCTGGGGTCGGGGGCTGATCTGGGGTCGGGGGCGATCAGGGGTCGGGGGCGATCAGGGGTCGGGGGCGATCAGGGGTCGGGGGCGATCTGGGGTTGGGGTACTCCTATCTCGGTCTGGTCTAATCCCCGGCTGCACCTTTGTTTCAGTCAGCGATGCTGTAACAATTCGGATCCAGAGTGGCGTTTTAGAACAGATCGGAGCAACGTCAGATGTTCTGGAGAGCGACACGATGGATCATTACCGGGCCTTCCAGATGTTGGAGCGCCTCCTGCACAGCCCCCAAAAGCTGATCAACCAACTGCTCTTCCAGATCCCCCCGCCCATGCAGTCGATGTTAATTGAAAAGTACGCTGTCCGAGTTGGATTTCAGTTAAATCGGGGAGTTTGCAATACTGGGGACAGTGGGACTGACACTGCCAAGCGCCTTGGGAGCGAGTCCTGCCATCCTTGCCTTGCCAGCCTGTGAAGTGGGGGACAGCGTAGAGAGAGCTTTACCCTGTATCTAACCCCGTGCTGTACCTGTCCTGTGATTGTTTGATGGGGACAGTGTAGAGGGAGATTTACTCTGTATCTAACCCCGTGCTGTACTTACCCTGGGAGTGTTTGATAGGGACAGTGTAGAGGGAGCTTTACTCTGTATCTAACCCCATGCTGTACCTGTCTTGGGAGTGTTTGATGTGGACAGTGTAGAGGGAGCTTTACTCTGTATCTTACGCCGTGCTGTACCTGTCCTGGGAGTGTTTGATGTGGACAGTGTAGAGGGAGCTTTACTCTGTATCTAACCCCGTGCTGTACCTGTCATGGGAGTGCTTGATGGGGACAGTGTAGAGGGAGCTTTACTCTGTATCTAACCCTGTGCTGTACCTGTCCTGGGAGTGTTTGATGGGGACAGTGTAGAAGGAGCTTTACTCTGTTTCTAACCCCGTGCTACATACAGTATCCTGGACTTCATTAATAGGGGCATAGAGTACAAGAACAAGGAAGTTATGCTGAATTTATATAAGACACTCATTAGACCTCAGCTGGAATATTGTGTACAGTTCTGTGCACCATATTATAGGAAGGATGTGAACACATTGGAGAGAGTGCAGAAGAGGTTTACAAGAATGATTCCAGGGATGAGAAACTTCAGCTATGAGGATAGATTGGAGAGGTTGGGGCTGTTCCCCTTAGAGAGGAGAAGGCTAAGAGGAGATTTGATAGAGATGTTTAAAATCATGAGGGGGCGGGACAGAGTAAATAGGGAGATCTGTTCCCGCTCGTAAAAGAATCAAGAACGAGAGGGCACAGATTTAAAGTGATTTGCCAAAGAAGCAAATGTAATGTGAGAAAAAAAATTTTCACACAGCGAGTGGTTCGGGTCTGGGATGCGCTGCCCGGAAGTGTGGTGGAGGCAGGTTCAATTGAGGCATTTAAGAGGCCATTTGATGATAATTTTATAGAAGCAATGGGCAGGGGTCTGGAGAAAAGGCAGGGCAACGGCACTAAGTCATAATGCTCGTTTGAAGAGGCGGTGCAGAAATGATGGGCCAAATGGCCTCCTCCTGTGCCTTAATAATCCTATGATTCTGTATCTGCCCTGGGAGTGTTTGATGGGGACAGTGTAGAGGGAGCTTTACTCTGTATCTAACCCCGTGCTGTACCTGTCCTGGGAGTGTTTGATGGGGACAATGTAGAGGGAGCTTTACTCTGTATCTAACCCCGTGCTGTACCTGTCCTGGGAGTGTTTGATGGGGCCAGTGTAGAGGAAACTTTACTCTGTATCTAACCCCGCGCTGTACCTGTCCTGGGAGTGTTTGATGGGGCCAGTGTAGAGGGAGCTTTACTCTGTATCTAACCCCGTGCTGTACCTGTCCTGGGAGTGTTTGATGGGGCCAGTGTAGAGGGAGCTTTACTCTGTATCTAACCCCGTGCTGTACCTGTCCTGGGAGTGTTTGATGGGGACAGTGTAGAGGGAGCTTTACTCTGTATCTAACCCCGTGCTGTACCTGCCCTGGGAGTGTTTGATGGGGACAGTGTAGAGGGAGCTTTATTCTGTATCTAACCCCGTGCTGTACCTGTCCTGTGAGTGTTTGATGGGGACAGTGCAGAGGGAGCTTTACTCTGTATCTAACCCCGTGCTGTACCTGCCTGGGGATTGTTTGATGGGGACAGTGTAGAGGAGCTTTACTCTGTATCTAACCCCGTGCTGTACCTGCCCAGGGAGTGTTTGATGGGGACAGTGTATAGGGAGCTTTACTCTGTATCTAACCCCGTGCTGTACCTGTCCTGGGAGTGTTTGATGGGAACAGTGTAGAGGGAGCTTTACTCTGTATCTAACCCCATGCTGTACCTGTCCTGGGAGTGTTTGATGGGGACAATATAGAGGGAGCTTTACTCTGTATCTAACCCCGTGCTGTACCTGTCCTGGGAGTGTTTGATGGGGCCAGTGTAGAGGAAACTTTACTCTGTATCTAACCCCGCGCTGTACCTGTCCTGGGAGTGTTTGATGGGGCCAGTGTAGAGGGAGCTTTACTCTGTATCTAACCCCGTGCTGTACCTGTCCTGGGAGTGTTTGATGGGGCCAGTGTAGAGGGAGCTTTACTCTGTATCTAACCCCGTGCTGTACCTGTCCTGGGAGTGTTTGATGGGGACAGTGTAGAGGGAGCTTTACTCTGTATCTAACCCCGTGCTGTACCTGCCCTGGGAGTGTTTGATAGGGACAGTGTAGAGGGAGCTTTATTCTGTATCTAACCCCGTGCTGTACCTGTCCTGTGAGTGTTTGATGGGGACAGTGTAGAGGGAGCTTTACTCTGTATCTAACCCCGTGCTGTACCTGCCTGGGGATTGTTTGATGTGGACAGTGTGGAGGAGCTTTACTCTGTATCTAACCCCGTGCTGTACCTGCCCGGGGAGTGTTTGATGGGGACAGTGTATAGGGAGCTTTACTCTGTATCTAACCCCGTGCTGTACCTGTCCTGGGAGTGTTTGATGGGAACAGTGTAGAGGGAGCTTTACTCTGTATCTAACCCCATGCTGTACCTGCCCTGGGAGTGTTTGATGGGGACAGTGTAGAGGGAGCTTTATTCTGTATCTAACCCCGTGCTGTACCTGCTCGGGGAGTGTTTGATGGAGACAGTTTAGAGGGAGCTTTATTCTGTATCTAACCCCGTGCTGTACCTGCCCTGGGAGTGTTTGATGGGGACAGTGTAGAGGGAGCTTTACTCTGTATCTAACCTCGTGCTGTACCTGCCCTGGGAGTGTTTGATGGGGACAGTGTAGAGGGAGCTTTACTCTGTATCTAGCCCCATGCTGGGACGTGTGCTGTGTAAAACGAGATGAATTGAAACACTTCTCCGTTTGGCAGGTATTACACGTTTGATGAACCGTTTGTGCGAGAGGTTCTGGGGAAGAAACTATCGAAGGGGACCAAGAAAGACCTGGACGATGTCAGTGCAAAAACAGGGATCACGTTGAAGAGCTGTCGGAGACAGGTAGAGACCAGTCACTGCTCCTGGTCACAACCACTTCACTTCTGAACTGTTGCCAGGTTGTGTTCATGTTTAAGGAATGTTTGAACGGGAACTTTAACGTGATTGGAGATTTTTCCATCCAGTTCACGTTCAATTTAATCTCTCGGCTCAGTTAGTGACCCGTGTTACCTTGAAGGTTCGGTGCTGTTGAGAGATTGAAAAGCCTGTTCCCCTGTTTGAAGGGGAGTGGTAATTTTATACACTGAGCTTTGGTTTGACTGTGCTCAGAGCACTGGGCTCGAGTCTGGCCGTCTTTTTTTTAATTATTCATTCATGGGATATGGGCGTCGCTGGACAGGCCAGCATTTATTACCCATCCCTAGTTGCCCCCTAGTTCAGAGGGTATTTGAGAGGCAACCATGTTGTTGTGGGTCTGGAGTCACATTCCTTCCCTGAAGGGCATTAGTGAACAACAATCGACAATGGCTTCATGGTCACTGTTAGATATTTAATTCCAGATTTTTATCTGGAATTCCACCATCTGCCGTGGCGGGATTTGAACTTGGGTCCCCAGAACTTTACTCTGGATTACTAGTCCAGCAACAATACCAGTATTCCATCCCCTCCACATCCCTCATATTAAAGGATATTGAGCCACCAGAGAAGCTGCAAAGAAACATTTACCCAGGGTGACACCAGAACTGAGGGGTTATAACCATCAACAGCAACTTAATTTACATAGCGCCTTTAACGTAATGAAACGTCTCCAGGTGCTTCACAAAGAGTGTCACAAGAACAGAATCTGACCCCGAGCCACATAAGGCGATATTAGGGACAGGTGCTCAATAGCTTGTGTAAAGGGCTAGCTTTGAAGGAGAGTCTTGAAGGAGGAAAGCAGGCCGGAGAGGCGTAGTGAGGGAGTTTCAGAGCTTGGGGCCCAGGCACAGCCGCCAATAGAGGATGGATGGAAGGTGTCAATGCAGCAGAGGCCAGAATTGGAGGGGCGCAGAGATCTCGGAGAGTTGTGGGGCTGGAGGAGGTTACAGAAATAGTGAGGGGGGACGAGGCCACAGAGGCATTTGACGTCGAGGATCTGTCGGGCCGGGGGCTCTTTTCTCTAGAAAACGGAAGGCTGAGGACTGATCTGATGGGGGAACTTAAAACGATGAAGGGGGTTTCCATAGGGTCAATGTAGTGACAATGTTTTCACTTGTAGGAGAGACCAGAGCTAGAGGGCCATCAATACGCCATACTCACTAATAAATTCAATCGGGAACTTCTTTACCCAGAGAGTGGGGAGAATGTGAAACTCGCTCCCACAGGGAGTGGTTGAGGTGAATAGTGTAGATACGTTTAAGGGGGAAGCTGGATAAATGCATGTGGGAGAAAGGGAAAGAAGGATATGGTGATGGGGGGAGCAGAAACACTGACACGGAGCAGATGGGCCGAATGGCCTGTTTCTGTTCCAGTAATATTCTATGTAACATTGCAAACAGAGAGCCTTGGAAGCTGTAACAGCACAGGCTTGTGTAGAAACAGTCTTGTGCTGAGGAGTGCCACTGTGGGTGTCACACTGCAAGGGAACTGGGCTAAGGAGGTGTGGGTGTGAGCGGGAGCAGAGTGACAGCATGGGAAGGCGTGTGTTTTAACCCTGGTGCTTTAACAGTGGGTCACGTTTCTCCCTCTCTCTCTCTCTCTCTCTCTCTTTCCAGTTTGACAACTTCAAGCGAGTGTTTAAGGTGGTCGAGGAGATGAAGGGGCCGCTGGTGGAGAACATTCAGCAGAACTTCCTGCTTTCAGGCAGGCTTGCTGGGTAAATACCCCTCCCTCTGCTAATCAAGAGGAGGCATTGGTGCTGGGACTCGAAACTTGTGCATTTACTCCCATCAGCCACCGCCCCCGTCGACCAAAACATGAGATCATGTCACATTATCAGAGGAAAGTTCCTTCTATCACTGTGAAAGAGAAGGGCAACAGACACATGGGAACCGCAAGTTCCCCTCCAAGACATGCGCCATCCTGAGTTGGAAATATATCGGCCGTTCCTTCACTGTCGCTGGGTCAAAATCCTGGAACTCCCTCCCTAACAGCGCTGTGGGTGTACCTACACCACATGGACTGCAGCGGTTCAAGGAGGCGGCTCACCCCCACCTTCTCAAGGGGCAGTTAGGGATGGGCAATAAATGCTGGTCAAACGGGAAGGGAGGTGCACCTGGAGACAAGGGTAGAGGGGGTGGTTGTTGGGGAAGCAGTCCATGCGATTTTAATGTGGGGTCTTGCACCCAGCTACACAGCTGTGGCAGATATGTTCAAAACCCCTTGGTTGCAGCCTGCGGCAGCCCTTTTAAAGACTGCTCTTTCTGAACTGGATCGGTCCGGGTACATTGGGGCAGCTCGATATCGCACACTGGGCCTCAGACAGAAGCGGGCAGTGCCCCTTCCTTGAATCCTGAATGAACGACTATCTATTGCCTGGTGTTCAGTGCGAGCCCTGGGTACCTGTCCTTTCAGCCTCGCTCAGTGTGACGAGAGGTGTACTCACGACGAGCCCCTACCAGAGGCTCGGCTTTGTCGGAGGAGTGTTCCAGCGTGGAGACAGCGCCAGCAAGAGAGGCAGTATAATTCTTTGTAAATGTTGATCTTCAGAGGGACTTGGGTGTACTAGTACAAGGAACACATTAAGTTAGCATGCAGGTGTAGCAAGTAATTAGGAAGGCAAATGACATATTGGCCTTTATTGTCAGGGGATTGGAGTACAGGAATAAGGAAGTCTTGTTACAATTGTACAATTGGCGGGACCACACCTGGAGTACAATGCACAGCGTTGGTCTCCACATTTAAGGAAGGATATACTTACGTTGGAGGCGGTACAGTGAAGGTTCACTCGATTGGTCGCTGGGATGAGGGGAGTTGTCCTAGGATGAGAGGCTGAGTAAACTGGGTCTATATTCTCTGGAGTTTAGAAGAACGAGAGGGGATCTCACTGAAACCTACAGAACTCTTGAAGCGTTTGTGACAGGGTGGACGCTGAGAGAGATTGTTCCCACTGGCTGGAGGAATCTAAAACACGGGCCTAGTTTCAGGATAAGGGGCTGAGATGGGGAGAAATTACTTCACTCAAAGGGTTGTGAATCTTCGGAATTCTCTATCCCAGAGAGTTGTGGATGCTCCAGCGCTGAATATATTTAAGGCTGCGAGATAGACAGAGTTTTGGTGTCTCAGGGAATTGAGGGATATGGGGGAGCGGGCGGGATAACGGAGTTGAAGTGAGAAGTTCAGCCACGCTCACATTGAATAGTGGAGCAGGCTCGACGGGCTGAATGGTCATCTCCTGCTTCTGTTTCTCACAGAAACATCAGACGTAATGGACACCGAGTCCCAACCCCGTGCCGATGGATAACTCGTAGGCTAGGATTCGAATGCGTTAACTCTGCAGCAAAGTATTCAACATTCTCCCTCGAACGCTCACACTGATGCTGATCGACCCCTTGAGGAAGGTGTGGGGGGCGCGGGGGTAGATCGCAGAGCCGATCCCAAATGGCCCGATGTCCAGTCACTTTGGCCACTACAGCAGTGTCTCCTTGGGGATGTGACTGCATTCCTCCCTCTTTCCCCTCCGCCCCTGACCAGGAGCCGGTGTTACTTTAACTTAAAGTAACACGTTAGGTTTCAGAGGTCCACCATCCCAGCCGTCAAACCACAGAGAATGTTTTTAGGCCTCTGTACCGCTGCCAGTCCCGCTCCCCTGTTGCTCTTTTCTGTAACGTGAGGCTTTGCCGAGTGTTTTAATTTGTCTGCTCCCCCTCCCTGTCCTCACCTGCGCTTCCTCAAGTCCAAAGAGAGCACATCTGGCCCACAGCTGGGTCTACTTGTCCTCCACCAGACGTGGCTGGAGCATTCCCACAGCTTCCCCGCCAGAGCTGCTCACTGCTCTTGGATAGAAACATAGAAACGCGGAGCAGGAGGAGGCCATTCGGCCCTTCGAGCCGGCTCCACCATTCATTATGATCATGGCTGATCATCCAACTCTATAGCTTGCTCCTGCTTTCTCCCCGTACCCTTTGATCCCTTTCGCTCCAAGGGCTATATCTAATTCCTTGAAAGCATACAATGTTTTGGTCTCAACAACTTTCTGTGGTAACAAATTCCACAGGCTCACCACTCTCTGAGTGAAGAAATTTCTCCTCATCTCAGTCCTAAATGGTCTACCCCGTATCCTCAGACTGTGAGCCCCAGTTCTGGACTCCCCCCACCATCGGGAACATCCTTCCTGCATCTACCCTGTCTAGTCCGGTTAGAATTTTATGGGTTTCTATGAGATCCCTCCTCATTCCTCTGAACTGCAGCGAATACAATCCTAATCGACTCAATCTCTCCTCATATGTCAGTCCCGCCATCCCAGGAATCAATCAGGTAAACCTTCGCTGCACTCCCTCTATAGCAAGAGCATCCTTCCTCAGATAAGGAGGAAGGCCTGTACGATTGCAGCAAGACTATCCCTGCTCCTGTTCTCGAATCCTCTGGCTATGAAGGCCAACATACCATTTGCCTCCTTTACCGCCTGCTGCACCTGCATGCTTATCTCCAGCATACTGGACAGCAAAGTCCCCCCCCTCCACCAAACCCCCCCGACACACTTTTGTCCTGTCCTATCAACTGCCTCCTTCGAAACCCCTACCTCCTCTTTCCCCCCCCACACTCTCACCTCCAGCAAAGAGGGTGAGGAGCCCCCTGCCATCCACCACCCCGGGACCATTGTCACCAGGATCGAGACTATCCTTTCATCCCCCATTTCCCCCCCCCCAGCCCAACAAAGTACTTGACCCCAATCCAGTGTTTCCCCCCCCCCCCCCCCCGCCCCTCACCACCTCGTCCCCCCAACCCACTCTCATTTCACCCCAACCCCATCCCTTCCCCGAGCTCACCTTATCCACTAGAACCACCTTTGCCCCAACTCCAACCCCCACCCCGAACCTCCACCCCTCACCCTGAGCCCCACCCCCCCCCCTCCCTCCCCAGAAACAGAGGACCGGCCAGCACTGGAGAGGGTACAGAGGAGAGTTACAAGGATGTCACCCGGTGGGGTTGAGCGACGAGGAGAGATTGGATGGGCCGGGGTTGTTCTCTCTGGAACAGAGGAGGCCGAGGGGAGATTTAACTGAGGGGCCTAGATACAGTGACAGAAAGGACCTACTCCCCTTGGCAGAGAACTGAGGGGGTGGGGGGGAGGGGTTCATAGGTTTAAGGAAATTGGTAGAAAGATTTGAAGGGACTTGAGGAGTAAATTTTATTTTTACCCAGACTGTGGTGGGGATCCGGAATTTGTTGTCTGGAGCAGGCTCGAGGGGCCGAATGGCCTTCTCCTGCTCCTATTTTCTGTGTGTCTGGGAAAGGCGGAAACCCTCAAACAACTGAAATGCCCTTGAATATTCACTCGATAGTGCGCAAACCTGCAAGACCAAGAGCTGGAATGTGGGATTAGGCTGGATCGCTCATTCTCGGCTAGCAAGGGCAGGAAGGGCCGAACGGCCTCCTCCCATGCCGGGAATTTTCAACCCTCTCCTTCCTGGCCTCCACGCTCGCTGAAGTTGTTAAGGGCTCCCCGCTCCTCGATTACTGTCCTTTCCTTTTGGAAACCCATGCACCTACCACACTCCACCCCCAACCTCCCACACCACCCCCCAGCCCCCATCTCCAAAATCCCATTGAGGTTTTGCACATTTACACAGCGAGGGATCCACTCACCTCCTGGGACATCTGAAGTCTTGACTGTGTTGGGACCATCTAATGGTACAGCACAGGAGGAGGCTATTCGGCCCATCGTGCCTGCACCAGCTCTTTGATAGAGCTATCCAATTAGTCCCACCCCCTTCCACCCACCCACTCCCGCACGTTCCCCCAGAGCCCCGCAAACGTTCCCTTCTCAAGTATTTATCCAGCTCCCTGTTCGAAAGTTAATATCGAATCTGCTTCCGCCACCCAGACCACAGCGACTCGCTGTGTTTAAAAGGTCTTGTGTAGAACCCGCACAACACGGTTGGGCCGAGCGGCCTGCTTCAGTGTCATAAAATCCAACCCTCTGCTGTCTGCCAGTGAGCTGGGCAGCTTGCCCCCTGAGACGCCTCTCAATGCTGCCAAATATGGCCCCATCCCCCCCCCTCCCCCCACCCCGGGGGTTGGCAGGTGAGGGGATAAGGGGCAGGAGAGCGACCTTGGGTGACCCGCCCGCCAGGTCGTGGTGTCGGGTTGGTGTGGGACGTGGGGAGGGCCGGGGTGGTCCGAGGGGGTGAGTAGTCATTGTCTTGCTTTTTCATGATGTTTCTTCCACCTTCTCCCCTCACCCCTCCCCTCCCCTCCCCTCCCCTGCCAGTGATTACGCAGCCGTTGTCTTTTTTGCTAACAACCGGTTTGAGACCGGCAAGAAGAAACTCCAGTACCTGACCTTCGAGGACTTTGCCTGCTGTGCGGAGCAGCTGATTCAGAACTGGACGCTCGGAGCCGTGGGTGAGTGCCGGCATCTCTGACCTGGGAGGGCCAGTGGGGTTGATAGCCTCCCTGGGTACCGTCACCATCTGGGTGTCAGGAGCCGGCCGTAGATTAGAGAATGGAGTGTGGAGGTAGTAGGGAGCTCTGCTCTGCAAAAGCTTTTCCAAGATATCGCTGTCCTGTTCTCCCAACAGCACCTTCCAAACCCGCAAACTCTACCATCTGCTGATGCATGGGAACACCAGCGCCTGCAAGTCCCCTTCCAAGCCCCACAGCATCCTGACCTGGAAACTATATCGCCGTTCCTCCACTGTCGCTGGGTCAAAATCCGGGAACGTCCCCACCCCCCGGCCCCGTGCTCCCTACAAACCCCCCACCACACACCCCCCAACATCACTGTGGACGTTCCTACATACGAATCAGGAGCAGGAGTAGGCCATTCGGCCCGTCGAGCTTGCTCCGCCATTCAATAAGATCATGGCTGGTCTGACTGTGGCCTCAACTCCACATTCCCGCCTACCCCCCCGATAACCTTTGACTCCCTTGTTAGTCTAGAATTTATCTACCTCTGCCTTCTTGACCCAGCCTCCTCCGCTCTCTGGGTAAGAGAGATCCACAGACTCGCGACCCTCTGAGAGAAAAGATTTCTCCTCATCTCCATCAAAAATTGGGAGACCCCTTAAATTTTAAACGGTGTCCCCTTGTTCTAGCTTCTCCCACAAGGGGAAACATCCTCTCAGCATTTGCCCTGTCCAGTCCCCTCAGGTTCTTATATGTTTCAATAAGATCGCCCCTCATTCTTCTAAATACAGGCCCAGCCTGTCCAACCTTTCCCCATAAGATAATCCCCTTCATCTCGGAGATCAGTTGGGTGATCCATCTTTGAACTGTTTCTAATGCGTTTATATCCTTTCTTAAATAAGGAGACCCAATCGGTACACGGTGCTCCAGATGTGATCTCACAAATGCCCTGTACAATAGGCCTTGGGTCCCCCAAAGTCCCGTGTAATTCAGAAAAGGCACCCGGCTTGAACGTATTCCTTTTGTTTGCAGAGATTGGGCCCCTGCGTGTGAATGAATGTGGCTTCTAGCAGGTATAAATGAGCCACTATACGAGCTTAATTCTATCTTAAATTTGGTGTTAGTGTAGCCTTTAGCGCACACAGGATTGGTCAGCAAGTGCTGCCTGACTCTGTGATTTCCGTGAGCCTGTGGTGCCCCGCTGCTTTCCCCATGACAACACGTCAGCCAATCAGAGCCGGCTTGCCGACCAATCGGCACCCTGATCTCCGGCAGTGCGAATTGTTGCGATTCTTTGAAATTTGGAATTCTTGTGTTTGTCCAGAGCATTCTCATTCCCAGGGCCTTCTACCCTTCCGAGTGTCATCTCCCTGGACTATCCTGAGGGGAAGCTTGTTCTATTTTTTGCGTGCGTTATGACTTTGGAAAACCCTTCTGGAATTGACACCCGGAGTGTCGCGTCGGTCTGCCCCAGGTAGAAAGCCGAACCCCGGCAGTCGACACTGGTCATAAAAGAGTTGCCTGGCAGGCAGACCACAGTCAGTGTCCAGGTGCCCGTGTGGTCACTCCTCATACCCTCCAGTCGTGAGGTTAGTCCGGCCTTCAGCAGGCAAGCTCTGAGTTCCTCCCCTGTGTCCCCTCTGGTGTTTTTCCATTTGGCGGAGGTGGGAGGGTGGTCGGGGGAGTCCTATAAAATATCCCCATTGTGGGCGGTGGGGGCTAAAATCAGCTGTAAGCAACTTTCTCGTCTGTTCAGTGAACACAAAAAAATTATCCCAGCAAAAAAAAAATCCTGCAACTCGTGTCACATCCTCAGCTCATCCCAAAGCACTTTGCTGCAAAACAAGTACTCTTTGGCAAGTGATGTACAAAACGCTAATTTGTGCACAGCAAGATCCCACAGATGTCGAGCCGGCTCGATTGTCCTCTTTCTTTTTAACTGGTTTGGTTGGGGGGATGAACATTGAACCGAGGATGGGTGGTGAAGAGAGGTGGGGGAGAACCGGTCTCCGTTCTTCCTCTAGCACTCTACCCACCCCGACCATCCCCTCCCCCGACCCACATCCCCTCCCCTGTCCACCCTTCTTGGTTTTATGTCTCATCCAAAAGACAGCGCCTCCCTCAGCGCCGCCCTCTGACAGTGCGTCACTCCCTCGGCACCCACCCTCCTACAATGCGTCACTCCCTCGGTGCCCACCCTCCGACAGCGCATCCCTCCCTCGACACCCACCCTCCTACAGTGCGTCACTCCCTCGGTGCCCACCCTCCGACAGTGCATCCCTCCCTCAGCGCCCACCCTCTGACAGCGCATCCCTCCCTCGGCGCCCACCCTCCGACAGCGCGTCCCTCCCTCGGCACCTGCCCTCCAACAGCGCGTCACTCCCTCGGCACCCGCCCTCCGACAGCGCGTCACTCCCTCGGCACCCGCCCTCCGACAGCGCGTCACTCCCTCGGCACCCGCCCTCCGACAGCGCGTCACTCCCTCGGTGCCCACCCTCCGACAGCGCGTCACTGCCTCGGTGCCCACCCCTCCGTCAGCGCGTCACTCCCTCGGTGCCCACCCTCCGTCAGCGCGTCACTCCCTCGGTGCCCACCCTCCGACAGCGCGTCACTCCCTCGGTGCCCACCCTCCGACAGCGCGTCATTCCCTCGGTGCCCACCCTCCGACAGCGCGTCACTCCCTCGGTGCCCACCCTCCGACAACGCGTCACTCCCTCCGACAGGACGTCACTCCCTCGGTGCCCGCCCTCCGACAGCACGTCACTCCCTCTGACAGGGCGTCAATCCCTCGGCACCCACCCTCCGACAGCGTGTCACTCCCTCTGAGAGTGCGTCACTCCCTCAGCACTGCCCCTCCTACAGTGTGGTGCTGGGACTGTCGGCCTGGATTATTGGCTCAAGTCTCTGGAGTGGGGCTCGAACCTACAATCTCTGACCGAGTTGGGTGCGAGGTACCTACTGACTGACCAGCTGACACCATGGAAGCGGCTTGTGTCTGATACAGAATGTCAAATACATCTTGACAGTCGGGTGCCAATTCATGAATCTGCACGTGTAATGCTTCCCCCCAACATTGACGGAACACAGTAACAGGTAACAGCTTGGCTCACCTGGCAGTGTGGGGTCTTCGACTAAGTTAGTCCTCACATCCGAGATGATTGACTGACTTTCGTGGGGTTCAAATGTGTGCTTCAGAAATCGATTGTGAAAAGTGATTTGGAAATTTGGAAACCAAGGCCTGTGTTCAGTCTAGATTGAGGAGACCCCAGCATTTTGTGATCTCAGATCTGCCCCGTCCGAGGTGTGTCTTCTTCCCCCCCCAGCTCAGAGGGCAGTGGTCTGCCAGGGGAGTCGATGGTCACTGATGTGAATCTCATCCTTTCCAGATTGTCTGGTCGAAGATATGGATGTTGACCTGGACAGAGAGTTTCTGCAGGATCTCAAAGACCTCAAAGTGCTCATCACCGATAAGGACCTCCTAGACCAGCATAAAAGGTAGACAGATCCACACAACATGTGCATAGCTTCCCCTGCACTGTCCACGTCAAACACTCCCAGGGCAGGTACAGCACGGGGTTAGATACAGAGTAAAGCTCCCTCTACACTGTCCCCATCAAACACTCCCAGGACAGGAACAGCACGGGGTTAGATACAGAGTAAAGCTCCCTCTACACTGTCCCCATCAAACACTCCCAGGACAGGTACAGCACGGGGTTAGATACAGAGTAAAGCTCCCCCTGCACTGTCCACGTCAAACACTCCCAGGACAGGTACAGCACGGGGTTAGATACAGAGTAAAGCTCCCTCTACACTGTCCCATCAAACACTCCCAGGACAGGTACAGCACGGGGTTAGATACAGAGTAAAGCTCCCTCTACACTGTCCCATCAAACACTCCCAGGACAGGTACAGCACGGGGTTAGATACAGAGTAAAGCTCCCTCTACACTGTCCCCATCAAACACTCCCAGGACAGGTACAGCACGGGGTTAGATACAGAGTAAAGCTCCCTCTACACTGTCCATGTCAAACACTCCCAGGGCAGGTACAGCACGGGGTTAGATACAGAGTAAAGCTCCCTCTACACTGTCCCCATCAAACACTCCCAGGGCAGGTACAGCACGGGGTTAGAGGAGAGTTGTTCGGTCTGGGATGGATTTGCAGCCAGTGATGAGGTAGGAATGTGACTTACGGCGGTTTTGATTTTGGAGAATGATCTTAATTGAGTTGGAAATGAATCTGATTTGGTTGCCCTGTCTGTGTTTTTCCCCGTAGCCTGGTCTGCACCGCGCTGAGGGGCAAAGTCAGCTGCTTCACTGAAATGGAAGCAAACTTTAAGGTAAATCCAAAGCTTTGCTGATGTCATCATAGCCAGTGTGGAATATCTGACCCCTTCGTTCCCTCCAGTGTAACTGGTTTGACGTTATTGCTCCCAAAGCCAGATGGAACCACATGCCTTCCTGCAAAACCTCTGCTGTGTTCTGAGTTACAATTTCCTTTGCAGAATCTCTCTCGGGCTCTGATCAACATCGCCGCCAAGCTCATCCACACGAAGGATGTTCGCGATCTCTTCATCGACCTGGTGGAAAAGGTGAGTCTCGCCCGACAACATAAGGGTTAGCAGCAGGAGTAGGCCATTCAGCCCATTGAGGCCTGCTGCTCCATCCGCTAAGATCTTGGCTGATCTGACTGCGACCTCGATGCCGCTCTCCTGACTGCCGCCATATCCCTCGACTCCCTTGTCGACCTTGGTCTAACTCAGCCTTGAGTATATTCAGTGACCTGGCCTCCGCTGCTGTCTGGAGGGGGGGGTGGGGAGTAGAATTCCACAGACTGACGACCCTCTGAGAGAAGAAATTCCTCCTCATCTCCGTCTTAAACGGGAGGACCCCCCCCCCCCCATTCTGAAACTGCGCCCCCTCGCTCTAGATTCCCCCACGAGGGGGAAACCTCCTCTCCGTATCCACCCTGTCGAGCCCCCTCGGGATCTCTCCGTTTGCTCTGTTCAATCCAGCGATGTGTCGAGGAATTCTCTCTCTCTCTCTCTCTCGCGCGTCTGTACCATATCAGTCGGTTCGGGGGTTTGGGGGGGAGCAGGGGGCTCTGAATGGAAAAGAGGACGTCCTTCAGGGAGGTGAGGGGAGGATATTAACCTCACGCTTACCTGTCCAAACCTCCGACCTTACACTTCACAGGGGTTGGCCACTTGGCAGGAGAGCAGTTTTTGGGCCTCCTGAGGTTGTGATGGGTGCTACAGAAATGCATGTTCTTCGTAACAAGGGAAACCCGCATTGAATCACCGAAACGGATTCCCTTCTCCCCAGCGCCTTGTACCTCGGGGCGCCCCCGAAGTGCTCCCCGGCCAACGACGTGCCTTTTTTTTTTTAAACTCGGCCGCGCTGGCAACGTGGGAAACGTGGCGGCCGATCGCCGTCGCCGGCTCTGCTTTCCTCTCCGGTAAAAGGTTTCTCAAAAACAGAGCCCTCGGCGCGAGCTGTCAAAACCACTTGCGTCCGGCGTTCCGCCTCTCGTCGCTCCGGTGGCGCGTTCCGGCGGCTGGCGCGTCGCCGGGTGGGTCCCACGCCCGAGGAGGGTCGGGGCCAGGTCTTAACTCACCCGTTTACGCGGCATTGAAAACCGGGGAGGAGGAGCTCGCGAGGCCGCGTCCTGCGCCCGATTCCAGACTTGTAAGCTCTCCCCTGTTCACCCCGCCTCTTCCCCTCTTGTCTTTCGAACAGTTCATTGAGCCGTGTAAGTCCGACCGGTGGAGCGGCAACGATGTGGGGGTTTTCCTCACGCAGTACACGAACACTGCGCGTGCCCTCGACGCCTTCAAGTGAGTACAGCAAAAGGAACCTCCTGCCTGCTGAATGACGCGGGTGTGTGGTGGGGGGGGTGCCCGATGGCGGTGGGTAAGAGTCGCAGAACGCGTTATCCCACACCTCCCGAGGAGCGGGGCAGGCATCAGGATTCCTCTCACCACCAGCACCTCCCCCCCCCCCCCCCCCCCCCCCCCCCCCCCCCCCCACCCCACCGGGCCACCCTGTGGCCACCAACTTTACCAATGAAATATCTTTCTGTGGGGCCTGGACCGGCAAGGGAGGTGGAGCCCCCCCCCCCCCCCCCCCCCCCCAAGCCCAACCATCCCCCCCCTGGAGACTCCTCAGTCTTGGCGCTTGGCCCCTTGTTGCCTGATCTGACGCGATCCGGGCTTTTGAGACAGGTGCGTGCATTCGCGTAGAAACTCCTAGTGAAGGCGTCAGATGAAAAAAAAATAACTTAAATTTCTATAGCGCCTTTCATGGACGTCTTTTAACCGCCAATTATGTACTTCTGGAAGTGTTGTCACTAGTTGTAATGTGGCAGAAAATCAGTTTGATAATTTATTGAATGTTTATTGTAA
>JANJGN010000037.1:8456765-8464265 GCA_026770705.1 Isurus oxyrinchus | reverse complement strand
CTGCGCGTCGGTGGTGGAGGGAGTGAATGTTTGTGGATGGGGGTGCCAATCAAGCGGGAGGTCCCAGATGGTGTCGAGCTTCTTGAGTGTTGTGGGAGCTGCACTCAATCCAGGCAAGTGGGGAGTATTCCATCACACTCCTGACTTGTGCCTTGTAGATGGTGGACAGGCTTTGGGGAGTCAGGAGGTGAGTTACTCTCCACAGGATTCCCAGCCTCTGACCTGCTCTTGCAGCCACAGTATTTATCTGGCTGATCCAGTTACACCCCTTCCTTTGAAAAGGTGGTGATGAGCAACTTTCTTAAATACAACTGAGTGACCCGCTCAGCCATTTCAGAGGGACATTTAAGAGTCAATCACATCGCTGTGGGGTCTGGAGTCACATGTAGGCCAGACCGGGTAAGGATGGCAGATTTCTTTCCCTAAAGGGGCGTTAGCGAACCAGTTGGGTTTTTCTGATTGGTTGTTTCATAGTCACATTGTTGAGACTAGCTTTTAATTCCAAATGTATTAAATTAACTGTGTTTAGATTCCTCCAGTTAGCATGGTGGGATTTGAACTTGTGGACTTGGATCAATAGTCCAGACCTCTAGATTGCCAGTCCAGTAACATTAACACTCTGCTACCAGACAGCACGGAAACTGGACCATGCTGGTGTTTCTGCTCCCCACCAGCTTCCTTCCCACCCCCCTCTCCACCTCACCCCCCTCCCCCCCCCCACCATATCCTTCTATCCCTTTCTCCCCCATGTGTTTATCCAGCTTCCCCCCCTTAAATATATCTAAACTATTCCCCTCGATCACTCCCTGTGGGAGCGATTCTCCCCAACTCTCTGGTAAAGGAAGTTTCTACTGAATTCCCCCACTGGATTTATTAGTGACCACTTTATATCGATGGACTCTAGTTCTGGTCTCGCCCGCGACCGGAAACATCATCTCTACGTCTACCCTGTCAAAACTGCTTTCATCATTTTAAATTCCTCTATCAGGGCACCCCTCAGCCTTCTGTTTTCTAGAGAAGAGAACCCCCGATCCCATTGGGACCCCTCCCAATCCCATCGGCTCACCCCCAAAGCATTGCTCCCCAGTCTCATAGCCTGCCCCCCACCCCCGCCAGTTCCCGGGAGCAGCTTTCCTGTCTCGGTTACAAGGGTTAAATCCTGTCCCTTGTTGCAAGGGTTAAAGATTCAGTGAAGGCTGAGTTTGCAGAGCTCCTGCAGTCGGGGCTGCATGGTTTCATACTTGGCGCCACCTAAGTATAGGCCAAGTGCTCTTTTGAGAGAGGATCTGTCTGTAACAGCACAGAGGCAAAGAGAAAGTGTAGAAACTGAACTGAAACCACGGTGGCCACACATTCTGTTTGGAGTTTTTGTCAAAGTTTGCTACAAGCTGTAATGTGACAGGAATGTATTTTGACCACGGGAGTGTGTAACATGTTGAGAGTCTGCTGTACTGCACGCTCCATCAGGAGGTACGCCTTTAAATAACTCTCTTCATCTTGTTCAACTTCAAAGATGGGACCAGGGTGGGTGGCCAGATGGCACAGTGCTCGCGCTCCGAGCCAGCTTGTACCAAGTAAAACACACACACACACACCACACACTCCAGGACAGACAGCTGCCTCTGTCTGTCCATCGCTCCCCTCCCCTCCCATCAGCCTCCCCCGAGAGCCAACCCAGCCCTCGCACTCCCGCCAAGCTCCGTCTGCTGTACCTCCCCCAGAGATGGTTCACATTCCTCTCCCAGCTATCCTGGTAGCTCGGGGAGGGGTGGAGGTGTTGGGGCTGCTTGTGGCTGGTCGATGGGTAGGGGGGGGGTGGGGGGTAGATATACAGAACGAGGGGACTGAGCCTTAAAATGAGAGTCAGGCCGTTCAGGGGTGATGTCTGGAAGCACATCTTCACCCAAAGGGGAGTGGGAACCTGGAACTCTCTCTACCCCCCACCGCCCCCCGCCCCTCCCCCCCACCGCCCATCAAAAAACCATCGAGGCTGAGGGGTTGGGGGTGGGGGGGAGAGGTGACAATTTTGAAAACCGAGATTGATGATCATTGGATAAGGGGGATTAAGGGTTAGGGAGGCGGAGTGGGTAGATGGAACTAAATTACAGCTCAGATGTGGTCTAATGTAATGGAACAGGCTCAAGGGGCCGAATGGCCTTCTGCTGTCCCCACAGCCTTAGTGCCGTTCGCATGCTCGATAGCAGAGTCCTGAAGCCCAATGTGGAACGCAGTCACTGCGGGAGACTCAACAGCTTGAGACTAACTTGGCAATCCTCAAATTCTGTACTACTAAACCACTTAAATGATTTCAAAAGGAAGTTGGATGGGCACTTCAAGGAAATAAACCTGCAGACGACAGGAATAGAGAGGAGGAGTGGGACAGGCTGGATCGCCTTTGCAGAGAACTGGCATGTCGATGGGCCGAATGGCCTCCTGTTTCTGTAAGTGGCTCTATGACTCCCTGGGGGACGGAGGGAAGACTTTAGGGATTGTCCTCAAAGCATCACTGAGAGAGTCAAACATCCCCACAGACTCCTGGGAGCCCCTGGCTTGTGACTGACGCTCCTCCAGGAGGGGGCCGAACACATTGAGGCTTCGATGGGAAGGTGCAGGGGGTGAGGCTTGAGGCGTCCTAGGGAGCGCACCAACCTCCAAACGACTCGTCCACTCCCACCCTTCAAGCACCACCTGCCTCACGTGAGGCAGAGTCCGCACGTCACACACTGGGCTGGTCAGCCACCTCAGAACCCATCGAACCCGAGTGGAAGCAACTCATCCTGCCCAAGGAGACAGTGTCCCCTGATCACTCAGAGCCAAGGAACACGCGGGCAGGAGCAGGAACATTCAAGAACTTGGCTCAGAAGGGACGGAGGAGAGAGACTGATACCAGAATGAGTTTTCTCAATGTCCCAGGAAGTGTCCTCTGCATCAGCCTCTGCTCCTTAGTGAGTTTAGTTACTGACTGCTGCCTCCACACCTGGTGTTGAACTAAATCCAGCTTCACTCTGTCCCTTTAAACCTCTGAACTGAGATAACTCAGTCCTGACACCTTTCAGTCCAGCATCAAGTCCTCCTTTGTTGCTGGAAAGTTAAAGGGATAAAGCTCCTGGAATCTGCCCCTTCCTCCCTCTCTCTTTTTCCCACACTCCCTCTCTCTCCCATTCGCCTCTCCCTCTCTCTCTTTCCCCACACTCCCTCTCTCTCCCCATTCGCCTCTCCCTCTCTCCTTGTCTCTTTCCCTCCCTCTCACCATCTCTCTCCACCTCCCTCTCCTTCACTCTCTCCCTCCATCTCTCTGTCTCCCTCCCTCCCTCTCGCTCTCCCTCTGTCTTGGTCTTTCCCCACTCCGAACTTTCTCTCCCTCCTTCCCTCTCCTCTATCCCCCCTCCTCCCTTCTCTCTTCCCCTCCCTCTCTCCTCCTCTCTGTCTCTCTTTCTCTGTCCCTCTTTCCCTCCCCCTCTTCTCCCTCCCCCTCTTTCCCTCCTCTCTCTTTCTATCCCCCCTCCCCTCTTTCCCTCCCTCCCTACCTCCTGCCTCCCCCTCTTTCCTCCCCCCTTTTTCTATCCCCCCTCTCTTTCCATCCTTCCCTACCTCCTCCCTCCCTTTCTCCCTCCCTCTCTTTCCGTCCCCCTCTCTTTCTATCCCCCTCTCTCTTTCCCTCCCTCCCCTTTCTTTCCCTCCCCTTTCTCCCTCCCTCTCTTTCCGTCCCCCTCTCTTTCTATCCCCCTCTTCTTTCCCTCCCTTTCTCCCTCCCTCTCTTTCCGTCCCCCTCTCTTTCTATCCCCGCCTCCTGCTCTTTCCCTCCCTTTCTCCCTCCCTCTCTTCCGTCCCCCTCTCCCAACTCCTCTTTCACTCTCCCTCCCTCCCTCCCTCCCTTCCCCCCCCTTCCATCTCCCTCCCTCCGTTGGTCAGAACCTGTCGCAGCTGAACAAACACTGACCTCCGCCCCTGCCTCCCAGACACCAAAGTGTTAACACTGCATGTTTGACATCTGTTATTATAGCTGGGAGCTGTGGGAAGGCAGGTAGGAGTTGGCAGGATTGGAGTTGTTTGGCAAACATCACAGGAATTCAGAACTGTGACGAGAGAGAGAGAGAGAGAGAGAGGATAGAACAGAACAGGAGAGACAGAGAGAACAAAACAGTCAGAAAAAAAGATAGAGGGAGGGAGAGAGAGAGAGATAACGGCAGAGAGAGAGAGACTGTGCCAACAATCTACATGAATCAATTCACCAATCACTACCTTTCGCTGAGCTGAGCATTTATTCACTGGGAACTAGTCAGTGACTTTGCCTGCCCTACATTGGCACTCTGCAAAGCTTTCTCTGGTAAGTACATTTTTTTTAAAGACCTTTACTCTGGCTCGAGTGAGAATTAAAAGAGGTCCTTTCTCGGGAACTTTTTCTGCTTCTCCCTCTCTCCGGAGATCGACTAATTAAAAGGAGGGAAGTTTGCAGTGTGGAAGATTCCGGTTGAAGGGCCTCGACTGTACATATAAGGTGGCTGTTAAAAGGAAAATCTCACAGCTCACAGGACAGTCATTACATTGTCAGGGCTAAATCTGCCTCTCGTGCAGCCAGAGCTCCAAGTCCCCAGATGTTTAAAAGCGTTAACTATATCCCTTTCAAATGAACACATCAGGAAGTTATACAATAAGAAGACCACGCCACCAACCTCTCTGGCTTTTATCAGTAAAAGTAAAGACTCTCTTAGGAAAGGTATCATGGTCTTTGTAGCGAGAAAAAATCTGTCAGTAAAGATAATGATTCTCAGTAAAGATAACATGTCTCCTCTGAATAAAAATGCTTCTCTCTGTCAGACTAAAGATAAGAAACTTGACAATTTTGGGATGGGGATAATGTAGAGGGAGCTTTACTCAGTATCTAACCCCGTGCTGTACCTGTCCTGGGAGTGTTTGATGGGGACGGTGTAGAGGGAGCTTTACTCTGTATCTAACCCCGTGCTGTGCCTGTCCTGGGAGTGTTTGATGGGGACGGTGTAGAGGGAGCTTTACTCTGTATCTAACCCCGTGCTGTACCTGTCCTGGGAGTGTTTGATGGGGACAGTGTAGAGGGAGCTTTACTCTGTATCTAACCCTGTGCTGTACCTGTCCTGGGAGTGTTTGATGGGGACAGTGTAGAGGGAGCTTTACTCTGTATCTAACCCCGTGTTGTACCTGTCCTGGGAGTGTTTGATGGGGACAGTGTAGAGGGAGCTTTACTCTGTATCTAACCCCGTGCTGTACCTGTCCTGGGAGTGTTTGATGGGGACAGTGTATAGGGAGTTTCACTCTGTATCTAACCCCGTGCTGTACCTGTCCTGGGAGTGTTTGATGGGGACAGTGTATAGGGAGTTTCACTCTGTATCTAACCCCGTGCTGTACCTGTCCTGGGAGTGTTTGATGGGACAGTGTAGAGGGAGCTTTACTCTGTATCTAACCCCGTGCTGTACTGTCCTGGGAGTGTTTGATGGGGACAGTGTATAGGGAGTTTCACTCTGTATCTAACCCCGTGCTGTACCTGTAGCTGGGTTGAATAGAAAGGGAGTGTTAAATATTGCTGAGTACAGACTAGGCACTGGTTTGTACTTGCACGAGGACTAGAACAGGGAGTGGATTCCTGCCAATTCAGCCACTCTACGCCTGCTGCTTCTGGTCTGCTGCATCCCTGGCAAGGATTGGGAGACGAGCTGACACTTGCCCCAGCGGCTGTGTGCCCAGCTCCTGTGCTGCAGGATTCACCCTCGGAAAGAAGACTGGCTTCAAAATAAAAAGCACCTCCCCCCCGAGCAAACCCCCCCCCCCCCCCCTCCTCGGGACACCCCAAAGCTCTTCCTAGCCAATCCGGTACGTCCTCAAAGTGACGAATCGCTGTCCTCACGTAGGAAACACGGCTCAAGGCCCGCTCGTGTACAGCAAGATCCCAACTGGCCTCATGGACACTCCAGCGCCCCCCCCCCGGCCCCCCTCCCCCACCACTCACCCCTCCATCCCTTGGTCCTCGGATTTGCGGGATTCCCGGTCCCAGGAAGCTCCGTCTCCCTGGGCCTGGTCTGGATTTGGTTGGCGGTGAAGGTCGTGTGCCAAGGTCGGTTTGAAAGGGGGTAAAGCGGGTGGCTGGGGCTAAGGAAGAATCAGCTGGCGAGGGATTGTCAGCTTCCCAGCCGCCCCGCCCAGGGCTTCAGGCGTTGGCAGTGCCGGACCCCGGGGGGACGGGGGGGGGGGGGGGGTGGAGGAGGGGCCAGCAGGGCCCAGCTGTGTCCCGTCCGACTGGTGGGAGACGTGCGCCGGGACCCTGCCTACCACTCACGCTGTGCCCTCTCTCTCTGCCTCCAGGGTCTGAAGTCGTGGACGGGACGATGCTGCTCCTGGCCCTGTTGCTTCTCGGCCTGTCCCCTCCGCACGGCTATTTCACAGCAGGTGGACGAAGCTGTCACCTACATGGTAAGGATCAACTCGAGGCCTAACCGCCCCACCTTCCTAACCACCCCCCCGCCCAGCCCGCCCCCAACCCACCCCCCCCCACACCCACCCCACTCCCTCAAACCCCACAGCAACCCGGGGGGACACGCTGCCCCTTTCCTGCAGGGTCCCAGGCCGGACCTCCACTCGACTGTGGCCTTGAGTCTCCAGCTCACTCAGTCCCCAAGCCGAGCACACAGACGACAAGGTTGCTGCCTGCAGGCCCCCGGGTGTGTGTCAGGCCCCCGGGTGTGTGTCAGGCCCCCGGGTGTGTGTCAGGCCCCCGGGTGTCTGTCAGCCCAGGCCCCCATGGGGATCTCTCTCAATTCTGAAGCAGATTTCAAGGTTTGGGTCCCCGCACCAGAGACCTGAGCACAAGATCATGGCTGGTTCTCCCCAGGGCCAGGAAGGAGGGAGTGCCGCACTGTCGGAGGGTCAGTGCTGAGGGAGTGCTGCACTGTCGGAGGGTCGGTGCTGAGGGAGCGCCGCACTGTCGGAGGGTCAGTGCTGAGGGAGAGCCGCACTGTCGGAGGGTCAGTACTGAGGGAGAGCCGCACTGTCGGAGGGTCAGTGCTGAGGGAGTGCCGCACTGTCGGAGGGTCAGTACTGAGGGAGTGCAGCACTGTAGGAGGGTCAGTACTGAGGGAGCGCTGCACTGTCGGAGGGTCAGTACTGAGGGAGTGCAGCACTGTAGGGAGGGGTCAGTACTGAGGGAGTGCAGCACTGTAGGAGGGTCAGTACTGAGGGAGCGCCGCACTGTCGGAGGGTCAGTACTGAGGGAGCGCCGCACTGTCGGAGGGTCAGTACTGAGGGAGTGCTGCACTGTCGGAGGGTCAGTACTGAGGGAGTGCTGCACTGTCGGAGTGTCAGTACTGAGGGAGGGTCACACTGTCAGAGGGTCAGTACTGAGGGAGCGCCGCACTGTCGGAGGGTCGGTGCTGAGGGAGCGCCGCACTGTCGGAGGGTCGGTGCTGAGGGAGCGCCGCACTGTCGGAGGGTCGGTGCTGTGGGAGCGCCGCACTGTCAGAGGGTCAGTACTGA